>NW_019060077.1:1095987-1110957 GCF_000696155.1 Zootermopsis nevadensis
AATTATGCCTGTTGCTGTCTGTAGCTCTTCTAAAGCTTCAGGACTCACACTGCTCTCGCTTCCTCCAGCTTCAGTGGAATTGAATCTCCCATGACGCATCTTCAACACGTGGAAAAGCGAAAGGATACAGCAGTGGGGGGGGGGGGGGGCCTCGCCACAGGCATCGTACAGTTCCACGATAGGAGCAGTACTGAGAGATTCCTAGTGAGAAAATTGGAAGACAACGGAATTTATTACGCCTTCAGCAGCGAGTGACGTCGGTTTCTGTGGTGACGTCAAGCGTTGTGACGTTTTTCCTTCAACCTCCTCCACACAACAGGGTTTAGAGCGGGACGTGAGGTTCAGTCAGGAATGAGAGAAATGTATTTTCGTATGGGGACAATGCAATATGAGTCTCGAAATGGCCCATTATTGAACTGATGTTATCAGCTGGGCAGTGACGTCGTGTCGACTTGTAGGTAGATGCCACCGTTTCGAATTAACGTACTGTCTCCAAAACGCTGGCACCCGCCTGCAAGTCGATGTGACGCTGATACCCGAAGACCGAACACAGACACATTCACGGCCGTGAGAACCTGAAATTTCACAATTGCATAATAAGTGAAGACAGCAAGTCTTCAGGGCGAAATCTGAACTATCTTCAGAATGGACAGCAATTTAGCCCGCTGCTGTACAAAACCCGCCTTGTAACAAGTTAAGTGTACATGCTTATGAACGGAAAACAGTCTGGCATCCTGCAGTGGCTACTGAATTACGCGAAGTGATGACGTTATTGAAAATCTGTAAACAAAACACGAAATGTTTTGACATGCTCCAAAACTGTGACGCACAACCGTAGCAAGAAAAATGAAAGCTGACTTTGACACAAGTGCGTCATGTTCTCCATTTTACGAACATTTGGTGCTTTTAAAAGCACGAGAGTAATTAGTAAATAACAGTGACAGGCCGGAACCATATGGAAACTTCCATCACATGCAAAGTATTGCATTGAGTGCTCTTTTTGTGATTTATATGACCTGGAACCGACTAAATTATGACTCTGCTTTCATGAATGGGTTTGACGCGAACATGAAATGTGTGTAATGTTTTGTACATATCAGGGTGAGTAGAAAAAACTATCTGGAGCGGATTGTATCATTTTACTGCATTCAATTCCTGCAGGAAGATAAATGTTGAAGTTCCTGATTTCCTCCTCTAGGTATTAAACATCAGACCTGTTTCTACATTCTGCTGTTTAACATACACGTCAGAGTTTCTCAGACGTCACCGATGGAACTTACTGGCGCCGTGCCAAGTCCGGTTAAAATAGAAACCAATATGCGAACTAATAATTCATTCCGAAAGGAAAAGAACCTCATCACTCTTGCTAGGGCAGTTTTATCAGGAACGTCCTTCTTGATGTTTACAATAACCGTCGGTGTTTGTACGCGGCTTTCCCTTCAGTGACGACGCCATTTATGTGACAGTCGGGGTCACCCCTTCTAAAGAATCACAAGAAACTATATGGTGGCACAATCAACAAAAGGTTAATACTTTTTATGAACAAGTACTTTGGTTAGTATGACAGGATGCAGAGTTAATGCAGACGAACAACGAAACAGTAATTTCTTAACTAAAAGAAAAGTTCCATCGGTTCATTCACAAGGAAGTGACGATTGAATTCCGAACAAAACCTGTTTTCCGATTACGTCAACTGTAGCACGCGCAACTCTACCTGCGTCATCACATACTTCTGTTCACCCCCCCCCCCCCCCCCCCCCTCCTACCACCATACATGATAATCTCTTGTTGTAGCGAACACAATGCTAATGATAACGGTGTTTATGCTCGAGGTTCATATAACAATGAAATGTTGTCTTTTTTATGTAGAACACATACACAAGCAGGCACATCGATAATTGTCGCTACGGGAATTTATCTGGGAGTCAGTTCGCAGAATGAGGATATCGATTTGGGATGAATTCCATTTCACTGGTAACAGAAAATACCAGGGAAAGTCAATGTACGTTCATAATATCGGTTACTTAAGTTGCACTGTTCTGTGGGTAACATTCACAAACCGGCATGACACATAACATATTCTCAGAAATGACGTCATATAGATACAAATCGCATGTTTTTCTTCAGGGCACGGCGTGTCCTCGAGTTGTGGATGGAGGAGACGGTCTCCAGATGTTGTGGGTAGCTGAGGACAGCAGGCAAGGGGTGGAGCTCTAGATCGGAGGTTGGGCGTGGGGTTAACAACTTCCCATCGTAAACGAATCAGCATATAAAATGTAATACACGGCTTTGAACTTGGACGGATTCTGTGGAACGAATTACTAAAAGGAAAGTGATGTTTGTTCAAATACTTCTTCGATGTTATCGACGCGTATAAAATTTCCTTCTAAGACTGCTTGAGTTCCTGCGTAATAATCTATACAAATATAAACGCACCTTATATCTGAATGAAATATATTAGACTTTTTTGGTAACAAATGCTGAAGGTCCATCACATCGACTGGTCACGATTCCCAACTGCCTGCTATCCTGATGAACTCCTAAATTTACCATTATACCGTAACATCACGATGTACTTACTCATGTATTAATCCTGTATGGGATTTTTTCTAACAAATGCACAAAAAATACTATATTACATAGGATACTGCACTTTTTACTGCAGATAAAGACTGTTTCAGTATATTCTTTTACCTTGAGCATAATCAAAACGTAGTACACTTACCGTTACTTAGAATCGCAAATTCATTTCACATTACGTGGATGAGAATCCAGGTGCAAGAATAATGTTTACTGAATAATTACGACTTCTGAAGTACGTATTATATATCTCATATGAAAATTTTAGGTGGAATTTCTTACTAAAATATCAATTATTTGTAGGCAAAGACAGAGAAATGTTGCGAAGAACTGCGTTGCTTTAACTCATATATGTGGCAATCATAGGTTTTAATGACGCTGAATTTGTACCCAATCTTAGAAATTCTGTACAAAATAATGTAATATTTGCTATATAGTCATACAGTTTTAAAATGTACAAAGGAATAAAATTATAATTTTATATATTTCCGTTTTTATTTCTTTGGAATTCTAAATATCTTGATGGTAGCTAAATATTCTGGGCTTCTTCCTATAATTTTGTATATCTACAGCAAAAAAATATAATTATAAAAAAATGAATGTTAACGTTATGTATGCCACGCACATACCACAAAAGTTCGCAACATTTTCCCAGCTGATACGGCTAATATTAATAAACATAATTCATCTTACAATGAACACTTTGCGTTAAACTTATACACCAGTCAAGCAACACGTATAGTGCACCAACAGTTAAACGTGATCTAAGCAAAATAAAATCAATTAGAAGCTATGACGCATACTGATCCTTAATTCTACGTACTAACATGAAGCAATGAGGTCGGAAAATGCTGTGAAAAACTGATTTGTTTGTATGTAACGATTAGCCAGAATTCGATTTTATCTTGAAGAAGTCGAAGCTTGAGTACCAACTTCTGTGTGAGAAATTATTCCACTGAGAAATCGCACTTAATATAAGTGCATTTATTTTATTTGTGGCTTATTTAACAACACTTTCTGTAGGCTCAAGTATAAAGCGTCGAATGAGAAAATGTTGGTAATAATGAATTGCAAAGGATACAGAAGGAAACGGTTGTGGCCTAATTTAAGTTAGGTAGGACGTAAGAAATACCACGAGAAACCTCAGGGCCGAAATTTGAAAATGGGGACCTACCGAATACGGAGCACGAATGCTAAGCACTCCACCACGACGTTCGATTTTAAGACCAGTAAAATAATTGCAAGGTGCTAGGTCCACAAAACATTATTAAAAATAATTGAATTATGTTGGCACTTCGTAACTACTTACACAGGAATTAAGTTTGCAGTTTAAGACAAAACATACTAATCACAATAAAACTCACAGGTTGAATTAAAACTTAATAAATTTACAGACAAATAAGGACGTACTGCAGGGAGTAGCTGAAGAAAAATGCAGGGGAAAAATTGACGAGATAGAGATAACTGTGTCTTCCTGCCAGGTTCTAATACTAATGCTATTACAAGACAATGAGGAAATACTTTTACTGCGAATTCATCACCAACAATTTCAAAATCTATGACCCGTTGTGTTTATTAACACGAATTTACTATTGTCTTTTAATATTAATGCTTTTGAGGAATTGCAACAGAAATTAATTTTGAGTGGCTTTATCAGATTAACTGTTCTTTCAATTGAAACTTCCTTTGTATGCACATGAAAACAATTCCAAAAATAAGAACTTCTTCAGACATCATCGCTTACGAGTAAATATTTATTATATACAATAATACATTGCTGATCAGCAGTTCTCAAACTGTTTTCTCAAGGACATGAGATGAGAGTTAAACGTTGTTCCACTCCGTTACATTAAATAATTCTTCAGATGAAATGCACTTCACCAATTTATTGCAGTCCGCGATTAGTTGTTCCCCAAGAAATGCTTACAACGTGTCCTTAGAAGTTTGAGTAACATCTACATTTAATAACCAGCTGCCATGGACGTGGAAATACAATCATTTTTGAGTTTCATATTTCTAGCCGTTTAAATTCCTGTGATTAAAACGTTTTTATACATTACAATTATAAAAGTCTGAAAGATCTACACTCTTACGACAGCAGAGAATATTTAATTGGTGTGAAAGTGGAAAGCCAATAAACACAGACAGCTTAAATTTCAATCCCTCACATTATTAAAGCTTTCACTGTTTTAAAAATGGCAATAGTCCATGTCCATTAGAGTGTTAATAGTTGTTGGTTTGTTCACTCTATATTTCACTGTTTTAATTTATCTTATATTTAAACAGATGACCGAAATATTCCATAAGAATCCAAAATATTATAATTAATAAGCATTATATTTCAAGAGGTAACATGTACACATTTTCGGCAAGGTATGTGGTACATTCTTACCAAAAACATCAACTACTATTTAATACCTCGCGGAGTTCATAGGCTTCGTAATGAACTCTTAAAAATAAAATAAATGTTTCGTAAAGGTTATAAAGGGTTCTAAAATCTTAATTAATATGGCAATATATAAAGGGCACTTGCTACTAAAATGTTATTTAATATTATCACTGAGTTAAAAATGAGTGGGCCACAAAGTAATATTTGAGTGCCTTATCTAGACAATTCGATCACGTACCACTGATAATTGTCACGGGAAAAAAGAACAATATTTTTAGGTGTGCTCGAAAATGAGAGTTGCAGAAATTAACTAATTAGCTGTCTGTCCCTCTGTCCGAATGTAACAACTCGAAAACAGCTGAACGGATTTTTATGAAATTTGATACGGGAGACGTTTACTAAAACGTGTTTACACATTTAAGTTTTGATTAAAATAAGACAAAAATACAGGTCACTTTACATGAAGACTTACATGCATTGCTCCATGTAGATGTGACTGCGTGGGGAATCTCGACAGACATGCGCCCACGCAACCTTATGGGGAATCCCCGACATTGCTGAAACTGTTCTCTACAATAAAATACTGTCAAACGCGCCATATTTCGTATTGCATTCGTACATAAATTTGCCAGTTTGTTTTGAATGTCAAAATAATCGCGAAACAACATTGAATTTATGGGATTCAGTGGTAATTTGAGAACTGCTGATATAAAGCTACTACTTAAAGCATAGCAGACACTGTAACTCGGCGTGATATGGGTAACCAAAACAACATACCCAGCAACTGGTGAGGGGGGGTGTACTCACTCCTGTGCGCCTTGTCCGACGGGTCTCGACGTAGCAACACTCGCCTCTTGGAGCCTGGTCGCGTACCTGGCACAAACACCCACGCGTTACCTCCACGCCCCTCATATGCACTAGTGGCGCGGTGCATTATTGCTATTCTTGTTTAGATATCTAATGAATGGTACATCTTAGAAAAAGATAATTAAGAAATAATATACTCTATTTGTAGAAAGTAGTTAAGGCAAAATAATTTTAGGGCTACCAGGGGGGCTTAAATCATAGAGGAATTCGCTCACATTTTTAAGGCGTCTTATCGAAACATGATGACAAAAAATAACATGTATTGTGGCCAAAATAGACTACAAATAAGTATATGTTTCAGTCAGGCGACAGAAGTGAAGTAAAATTATTTTGAGAAGCTGGTATATACTGAAAAATAAGTCCTTGAGTTGAAACATATTAAAATTGTACATTATAAACAATGTGACGTCGATGAAATGTTACGAATAAAAATAAATTTTGTAGTGAAGCCATTGCACATATGAGACCATGGGGTCGATAAATGTCGGTTACAATTGTGTCACCATAATCCGTCCATACACATTTTTTGTAACTAACATAGGGGCTCTCTTTTCTACAGCAAACACTCAGTTCAAGAACACGCGAAAACACATCGCAAGGTTCGCATGTAACTGACAGAGTAAACATTTTAGCTCAGCAGCAGAAGGTAATTCCACAAAAAGGACATCTTAAAAGACGAATGCAGATTCAAAGTCACATAGTACGTACTGAAGTTGGAGTCGGAGTCGACGTCGTGGATGACTATCTTGATGGACTCGCCGTCCGTTACCGACGCCTGACGCCTCACCGTCTCCCCGCCACACAGATCGTCCATGGTACGAGGAGGCACAGCTGTGGGCCTGGCGGCAGGTATCCGAGCTTGAATGGCGCTCAGATCAGGTCTGCTCATGTAAAAGCCACTACAAGTTAACCTCTGCCCCAATCTAATAGAGCCCATGCCTTGGTACCTCATGGCACGAAGTACCTGATATAAGGACAGGCCTACGAAAAACTTACGCCAAGAAGATGGTTGTCTCAGGGTTACTACGTCGTGTCGTCTGGTAAAAGTTTATCGACGTTTGAGAGGTGCGTGCTGCTTCGTCCTCATAAAGATAGAGACAACAAGCACATATGAAACGTCGGCGAGCTTCTATAAGGCGCCACGGCGGAATAACCCAGAAGACAGGCATCTTAATATTAGCCGCCATCAGAACCTGAACAATCACGCCAAGAAGTTTCAAAGAAGCGGACAACCTGGGCACTGCCCTATATAGTAAAGCATTATTTTGTAATTTTTATATTATTTTGGGCGTGTTCGGAACTAAAATATTAACAAATTCTCCTGTTGGCTTTGTCAAGTGTCTGCAATAAAGGCTCTTGCCTTATCTTAATATCATGAATTAGAATGACCTAACAGTGAAGTCACTAATTCCCGCTCTTTCAAGTTTCTCTTTATGTGACAAAATATATAGTCCGACGATGTGACCACGGCACACACACATCAATCCCTGGTGCTTTCTAATTATCTAAAACTTCGTCTCTTCGCCTTGTTGAATATTCATATTCAAATCGTATCAGAGATTAATGTAACAGCGAGTTAAAGCACTGGCAGAAGTGAGAATTTGACCGTCAGAACAAAGCCTTGTCCAAATATTATTATTAATGTACAGCCTAGCTCAAAACAGACCGAAAGATAAAGCATCCATACAAATTTTACAGTTCTGAATTTGCTATCATTCAGTTCCGAATCTATTGTTCTCTCGTCTGATATCTATAAACCTAAATATTAAAATATAAAAAATTACGGCGTTGCCTGTTATTTTATATAGACGTCAGATGTCGTCTCTGAGCGTTTGAGAAAAATGTATCGAGAGTAATATTTTTACCTAGTGAGAGGAAGTGACAGGAGTTTGGATGGAGAAAACTGCATAAATTGTACTCTTCATGACATATTATTACGACGATAAAACAGAACGTAATGAGACGGAAAGGATATTTAGTACGAATAGGAGATATGAGAAATTCATACAGAAATTTAGTCGGAAAAATTATGAGACCAGACCGCTTGGAATATATGATCATAGATAAAAGAACCACATTAATGTAGTTCAAAGTAACATGATATACAGTTGTAAACTGGATTCCTCTACCTCAAACGGCTGTGCAAGAAGACGACAGTGAATCTTCATGTTCCATAGAGCTGTAACCAACTGATCGCTACCACTGACCGCTTCAGGCAAGCGGACAGCCGAATAACTTATTCCCGTTTACTCCAGTGTTGCACTTAGGACACGTCCTGAGTGACCCCTCCCCCCCCTCACACCTCTTCGCACTGCGCTTTCGACATACCACGATTTAATTTCGGCGTACGCCGCACTTCTGTTTGCATGCTGCTACCCGGGTTACGGACATAGTAGAACCGGGACCCTTAACACCCCAGTTGCTTTGTTGGCAACAATAAAGTGCCTTTCAATAACGATGTCCATCTTGCAACGTGACTTTTCAAAGCTTAAGAAATTTAAGGGCAGAAACACCTAATTTACGTAATAACTTTCTTTTTGAACAAGGCGTCTGGCTGCACGAGGCCACTGTCGATGACACAAGGTTACAGGCGTCTTATACTTACAGCTGTGAGCCTCTTCGTCTTGAACGTCTGTCGTCGTCCACAGCGAGTCCTGGCGGACCAGCTGATGATGCCTCGGGCGACAGGGGCGAAGACGAGTTGTCAAACCCTGGATCAAACAGATCAGGAACGCTAATGATAGCGGTGATTATGGATAGCGCGCCACAGAATTAATGGCGCAATACCGGACTAGGAGCGATGTTCTGGTCGCTCCTACTCAGACCTGCGAACGCCCTGAAGGCACGAAGTGTGTGTTTAATAAACTACTTTACTACGTGACTAGTCAAGTACTTGGTCAGAAATGAATTCCCTAACTTAGGACCGATGGCATGATAATGTGCTGCTTGGTCAGGGATATCGCGCGCCTCGCTGGGCGGTCATAGGCGAGTATGGAGTAATAGTGAAATGATGATTAGCAGGGGAAAAAAGAGTGAGTCAAAGAAAAATCCTGCTGCCATCTTTATCCGTTCAATGGCGGTAAAGATAAAACACGGTGGGTGACAGGCGAGATCTCTCTATTACGCATTCATTTGATGCATTTAATGCAAATCACATTCCTCAGTCTGGCGTCAAACAGAAACGCCACCAGTTAAACTTCGCCGCAGTCGCATTTGTCTCTTAATCCATGTCAAAACGCACTTGTCATTGTGAACGTAGCGTTGTTATTCGAGTAGTTAAAATGGACGTATTTTACTGGGGCTGAATAACCCGAAACGCTCATCCCTTTCTGTTGCCTGAACACGCAGATCGTGTGTAGCAACTCATTCATCCCACCTACGTTCTGCTCAATGACGTCATAACATGCCCCATCTGCTAAAAGCATAGGTTATATTTCACTGGTCTTTTCACGTGTTGTGTAACCACGATAAACATTTTAGAAAACTGCTCCAAAGAACGCTATGTCATAATATGTATCTTGCACCGGATCCATTATACCTATATAAAGACATGCAGTAAAAGTACACGGTGAGTAAAACAATGGAGCAGTCTGTCTTGATCATTTCAGAAAGTTTCTCAAGAAATCTGGTTCACTCTTCTATATTTTTAAAAAGAAACTTGTTGAAGAATAAATTAATGGATGAGCTACCAATATAAATAAAAATGATAAATACGGAATTAGCGACAACCGAAAGACTCATTAATCTCACGTTTTACACAAAAAATAACAAATTTTCGCGTTAAGGCATTGTAATCATACTATTTATCTTACTATTTACGGTACATTATCTCGGACCACACGAGTGGGTACGTAATCAAACAGACAAATTTCAGTAACAAATTGTACCAGAAACAATAAAAAGCAAAGAAAATTCTAAGCGAAAATAAATATATCAAAAATAAAAGTCAAATTGAAAATGTAGTCGTGAAGCTTGGCTGTTTAAAAAAGGGACAGCTAAAACTGGAAGACGCTTATATGATCTTTCCCAGGTACGCAACAAAATAGTGACATAAGAAAATAAATAATTAAAATATTGTCAATAACAGGGCGATCGCCTTGATATTGAAGGCAGTAAGAACCTCTGAAACGTCGGTAAACGTCTACCAAACACGACACAACAACCTAGAAGACAGCCAGACTTTGGACTCACTACCGTAAGAACCTCAAATCTAAAGAACAGAATACTAAGGAACACGCTGTAATACAAAATATATCTGATCAAAAAGACAATTGACCTTCGAAAATGCTACACGCGGGAGGCTAACCCCGTGCATTTTGTGATGAAGTTGACAGCTTTTGCGTAAACTCGGGCTAGAACAGGGTCACATGATATTAGCCCTGTATCAATTACTACTGTTAATACAACACACACTAATTAATATTTTGCGGATTTAATAAATTACCGGGTACCCGGTACAAAGTTCCTACTGTGTAAGAATTCTCACAGTATCTTATGTGGAGAAAACGCTCGAGTTGAGAGAGGCTTGTAATCAGTGTTGGGTAATAGTCATACAATTAGGTCTATTACTCTGGTAACGAAGCTTACATAATATGGGACATTACGGGAAAAGAGTGGCTCAAAGCTATTCTACAGCTGGTACTTCGGTACAGAATGGTAATTCTTAAAATATGGTACATGCATCAGAAGCGGTGCGCTGAAATATTTAGAGTGAACCCCGTGCGAACATAAGACTAATTGCATTTAAAATCGTGGCCAACTAAACCAAGCAATATGCCCACTACCACTACACCTTATGTCGTTTTTGTACGCAAGAGATGTAGAAGAGACGACAATGATGAAACCAGCAACAGGGCGGCGAGTATGATCGTAACGGACGGGCATTTGGAACGAATTTGACTACAAATTACGAACCAGGTCTTCAGCTTTAATGACTGCTACATGAGACACGGGCACTTCGCACAAAGTAGCTCGTATTTTATTTTTATGGTCATGGCGACAATTTGCACTCTCCCGTGGAGATGTCTCGTGGATAATTACACGCAATTATCCTATATATAATATTACAGCATTGTGTTTTGGAGAAACGAGATAGGTTTTTGTGATGAGGATAAAATATTTCTGATTAGATAAAACTCTGTTCTGGCGCGATGACTTTGCTTTTACATAGCAGCAGTTCAAACCACGGGCCACATGACGGGCGGAGCACACCAAATGATAACTGCACAAAGAAATCATTGCTGGAACACCTGAAAAGAACCTGGTAGAGGCGAAACTGGTTCCGCTGGTGTTTCCTTTTGCAGTCGTAAGCTGTGAAGTGCAAGAGGCACATGGCTGTGCGCATGTCCAGAGAGACGAGCAGATGGCGTTCACAGGTACAGTGTACTCGTAGCTGACGTAAAATAAATTAACATTTATTGTCTTGAATAAGATAAAATAAATGACAATGATGTTAGCAATTCATTCCCTGCTTACATACAGTAATTATTACGAGGCCACATTATCGAATGACTTGATATTTGGGTGGATAATAAAATAATTGTTTCGGATTTGAGGTTTTCACAGCGGTGAGTATGAAGATTTCTGTCTTCTGAGTTGTTGCGCTGTGTAGTATGGTAGATGTTTACCAACGTTTCAAAGGTCATACTGCCTCCGTCATCAGGGCGATTCTTAGTATGAAGATTTCTGTCTTCTGGGTTGTTGCGGTGTGTAGACTGGATGATGTTTACCAACGTTTCAGAGGTCATACTGCCTCCGTCATCAGGGTGATTCTTAGTATGAAGATTTCTGTCTTCTGGGTTATTGCGCTGTGTAGTCTGGTCGATGTTTACCAACGTTTCAGGGGTCATAATGCCTCCGTAATCAGGGCCAGGAAGACAGCAATATTCAAAAGAATTGTTACTATTCCCGTTACAGTAATCTCACGATCTGTTACGATAATAAACACACAGGGCTATTCACAATATAACATGAGTTTCATATTAATTATAGTTCTTGTCCTGTATTTACGTGAGAAATCGAATGTAATTAAATCTACAGCCAGGATTGGCCTAAAGGTTTGTGCTTCAACGATCTTTACCAGATGAAATGTCATCTGTATCTGTTCTGTAGGAAAGTAGCTTATATCAGATCATTGACGGACAGGCGCATGAACACTGATCACCACATACATTTTCCATTTTTGCGTAAAGACCATTTTAAAATCACCTCAAAACTGAACTGAGTACCACGGCTTACAGAATACGTGTGGAATACTCCAGGCTCAGTTACAAAAAGATGTAGGACTCACCGGACTGGTCTGCCGAGTCGGGATCGTAGAGACCGGTTGGTTTGGTAGCCCTGAACGAAGGTCTTCTGGACATAGGAATGCCTGCAGGGCTGGAGACATCTGCCGCTTCCACAGCGTCTCCGTTACTCCCATATCTGGAAACAACCAGGTTTGTTCAAGGCCACCATAAACCGTGTTTATTTAAAAACAAACAGCGAGGCAATGCAATTAGAGACTGATTCAGAAGGAAGAAATGAGAGAACGAAAGAATGGAAGGAAACAAAGCAAGGATTGATAGATAATAACACGGCATACAGAAAGAAAGGTGAAGAACACACAAAAGAAGAGGAAGAGACATGAAGAAATAAGGACCCACCGGCCAGAGGACTGCTGTTGCCTGGACACTGAGGCGACGGCCGCTGCCAGAGCAGCAGGATTCAGGCCTCCTCCGCTTGCAGGGTCGCCGGACCGCACCGCGTAAACGTCATACGCCGAGGCGCGTCTCGGCAGCTGAACTGGAAGTCCTGGGTAGACAAATAACGCTCATGAAGAGGGCGCATTTCTGTTGGGAGATTTCCCGCGCAAGTGCTGCTTCATCTTCTATCGTCTAATCAACTCCCACTTAATCTTTGTCATGACTTTCGAGTCTTGCATCCTACCTGTAACGGTGTTACGTTCGACGTGGTCAGTTCAACCCACGGACATTCAACATACTCACCGAGTCCGGCGTCTCCTCCTCCGGCTTGACTGCCACCACCCCCTGAAGTGTTGTTCATGTCGTCGTCATAGCTGTGCTGTCTCGTCACCCTGGACATTCTGCGACTTCTACCCTGCCTTCTCCTCCAAGCGTCCCCTTCAGAGTCAACGTCGTCTGAGCCAACAGTCACTGTCGGCGGCTTTGAACCCGGCGAGGATCGACCTCTCCCGTTGTGTTCAGAGTCATCTACAGCGCAAAAATTGTGGCTCTGAACTGCAAGTCACATTACGCACGGAAATGTGGTTTCAGGTTCTCACAGCGACGGGTATGATAACCGGCGACTTCTGGGATGTTGCGGCAGACATTTCTCGACATATGACACAAAAATATGCGGACTGAAGCGAAATTTTGACAAGTTTTATCAAAAATTGCTAATATCAAACAACTTTTAATGGTGATCAAACATCTCGCTACAACATTTAATTCGAGATATGTCTTCACGAAACAAACACAAAAATGTCTAAGCTTTGAAGCGAATTGTACATTTACTTCAAAGCCTACTTGGAACATGGGACTGCTTCTTACATTAATATTTTGTTACAAAAAGTAAATGCTCTCATACCGTGACGCATGACGTACCGTGCTTATGGGGAAAAGAGAAAAAACAAATGAATGGTTCGGATAGGCGGATCAACGATTCATCTGTGAGGGGACACACCACTGCGTTCTGGCAGGAGCAACAGGTTACTGGCTGTATATGAATGCGCGGCACATCCATCCGTGTGGCGCCACAATCTTCCCGCACTGCCACTAACAAATGTGAAACACGTTCGAGAAGCAGTGTCAACCGTGTCACTCCCGGCTAACACTACGGAAAGAAGGAAAAATAAATTCCTCTGTATGTCATGGTTCAGTGTCAGTCCATGCTGTTGAAAACGTGAGAACCGATAAGATAAAATGCATCGATAGCCAATTACAAGCAGCCAGGCAATGTTAGCCAGACAATCGAGGCTTCACCTAACACAATAAATTCTGAAAATACACAGAATTTAATCTGCTCTTAATTTCTTAGAATTAGGAAGAAATGTAAAAAGGCGTCAGATTTATATCAGAGTAATTATATGTAAAACAACAAATACTGATGTTTGTAATTTAAATATGCTATCATAAGAGCACACAGTGGAAAACGCTTAATATTACCAGATTTTAATATGAATGGAACAAATAAATTAATTGTATTATATGAAATATATTTTTTGTATAACACCATGTATGTGATAACTGTAACTGTAATGGCCACAGTTATGCTCCGGAAAGTTTAAATATTATGTATCAAATAATGCGGTCAACAGGCACTGACGTACGTTGTTTCAGATTCACCTCGAACTGAACGCACTGACTGCTCGTAATTGATTGGTTGCCCAAGCATGAATATAGAGAAAGTGACGCATTCCTTAAAGCATGTGACAGCTTAATGTTACGCTCAGTTTGCTGTACACTAAAGTTAATTACGCATTTCAGAATTGGAAACAGCTTCTGTTCGTAAGGAGTGCAAGAGGGATTCAAATGACGAGGAGAAAGCTGTCATACGGCTATAACAATTGTTTCCCATGCAAATCTCCGAATGATGTTTTACAGATAAAATTTTACAAATTCCTTTCAAAACTATGAAAAATTGCTTACTCGTTATGTTTTATGATACTGCAACGTGCAATAAAGGTACCATAGATTTGTGAATGTACGGACAATGTCATAAAATAACAGAACTACATCTATTAACATTCTGTTTAATATACTGTACAATGTTTGATCTATTTCCGACGTTTCGGATATTTCTCAAACTCAGTAATACAGCTTATTTTTACGCTGTACCAATACGCAGTAACTGATATACATCGTAACTGACAGTAACCGCTGTAAAGAGCTACAATGTCATCTTATAATAAACTTGTTACATGCCTCGGTTTATGTTAATGTACTTAAATGTCAGTGGCTTGTAAAGGTATTTAATAAAGAGATAAAATGTGACAAAAGTAAGCATTATGGTCATAATCAGAGTTACTAAAACATGATAATGGTAGAATTATAACCATTCTGCTCTCTGGTTGCAACCAGACAGAATATGCCGGTAGGTGAAAGAGCTCTGATGACAGATGGTGAGGAAATGTT
>NW_019060077.1:1110981-1121122 GCF_000696155.1 Zootermopsis nevadensis
AGGTGTGAGGAGGAAAGAGGGAGGTCTTGCTGGCAGCTGACTACAAAGAGGAAGAAGACGAGATCTGAGGAAAAGCCGTCCATGTGGAAAACGTTCAAAAAGTTTTCAAAGTAATATGACGCGACCAACTCGGCACTTAGCAGACTTATGTACCTCTGACATTCATTACAGCTTACAACGCCGTGGCTCCATCAATAGTGAAAAAACATTTTAAAAAGTCTCAAGAACCTTGTCACAAAGTTTCTATATTCACAAGATGGCTGTTTTCTGGACCACAGATCCATGTAGTATGGTAGACGTTTACCGACGTATCAGAGGCGCCTGTTGCCTCCATCACAAGAGCGCAACAGCCCAGAAGACAGCCATCTTAATACTCGCCGCCATGCGAACCTGAAATCTCACCAAGGAATTTTTAATTTCAGTTCTTAAAGACTCATGTTGCTGAGACAGAGTCGTTCTTGACAAGCTGACAGTGGCTGAGCTGAGAAAAGAAATTTCCAGCGTTTTATGAAATCCGAAGATTAATTACCGTGTTCAAACAGCAGACTATCACTGGCCATATACTGAGCCAAATAAATCCGTTGTATTATCTCTCATCCCATTTAAGATCAATTTTCATTTTTTCTCCCATTTAAGCTTACATATTCCAATTGTTCTCTTCCCTTCAGATTTACCAATAAAAATGTTCTGTGCATTCATCAACACTCCCATGTGTGCTACGCGTCCCGCCCACCTCGTCTTCCTAGGTTTGGCCATCTAATAATTTTTGATGAAGAGTTTCATGCCCATAACGTTAGTAGTTAATATCCAAGAAAATTTTTATTCAAATGACTCATCACCATCGTCAAGAACTTTTAGATTTGTTAGTAGTTCTTTATATTTTAATATTTCCACTCAAAGAAAGCGGACGGGAAGACAAAAGATTCTAAACCGTACTGTAGCAAACATTTGCAGAATTCAATCTGCCCTTAATTTTTCAGCTTTGACTTGTTAATGTCGTTCCAAAATATTTGAACTTGCGAGGGATTTATTAACTGTCTGCATATTATGATTCTGTCCTGCACTCTGATCACAGAACAGAGATGTATGCTTAGCTTTCTCTACATTTACTGTGTATTCTAGAGATGTAAATATAATTAATTAGCTTTGGAGCGAGTTTCTGTCACACCCTTCACCGAAGCCGCGTCACGGTGTGAACGCCACTTACCGGGTTTCAGTCTCGGGTCCCAGCCCCGATCTTCGCACGGCCTCCTTTCGGCTTGTGGACTACCGACCCGGCTGGCTCCCGGGGATCCACGCGAGGACTCCCTCTTGCCGTGCTGTCTCCACTCTATCTCCCGCTCCCATCGAAGTTCCTCCCGCCTCTCGCCGGCAACTTTTTCTAGCTCCTTGAGTGACGCCGGAGACACGTCGGAGTGGCGTCTCAGCTCTGGAGACCTCGGCGGTGCGAGACCCGTTCCAAGACCGCCTCCACCTCCCCCAGATCCTGTGGGGTGAACATAACAATTCCGATATGTTGCATTGAGGGCTGTAACCCTCGGTGACATCCTCCCTCCCCCCAGGTCGGAGCAAGATTGTGTTTCCACAAACAGCAGACAAGCCACGCAAATGTCGTTTTTTAGACGGGAGAAAAAGCACTTCTAAACGATGAAGGAAGCCTCCACTATAAACCATACATTCCTAACGAAGTAACTGAAGTTGCACACAGAAATTACTGCCTTTCCAACTCGAATATTACTGTATTATAAAGCAGCGAAGTAACATTGATGGTTCATACGTATTTCATCGAAGTTTCGATAACACATTAACGTTGATAGCAATTGCCTGAAAATGTGGCAGGTAAAATAAAAGTGTTCGTATATTATCAAACGATACATTAAAAGTGTATTCAACAGAGGGAAGAAATCAGCTGTGGTCTTCTGGGTTCTGACGCTCGACATTCTTGAACGTAGCTATAAGCGTGTCGGAGGGACGTTTGTAAGAATCTGCAAGAAACATCGCAGAAGATAGCCGTCCTCATGCTAGTCGCCGTGAGAAATTGAAATCTCACAAATATTTTCAATCATGTTACAATACGCTGACCGGTTTATTACAAAATGACTTTTTAAAGTCTATGCGAGAATATGGAAACTTGAAACTTATTTAACTCATGGGAAATGTATGTCCAGCAGGGAAATGAGGAGTGACTGGATACAAACATTTTGTTAACATTTCAGGACTGACAATAAGAAACACCACAAAAGAACTGTATACCTCATATGCAGATAGAAATATCTTCGTGAAAAATTAATATTAACAACACCAGAGTATGAAAGAAGTGACGTCACATAATGAGTAATAAAAGACTGTGAAATGTTCTTTGTAGAAATCGGGGTGAGAGAAGCGAAATCTGTGAATATTGATTAGCTATGCGCACTTAACCTGGACATATTAATAAAATATAAGAAAAGCTATGAATGATGCTGGAAAGGGGGTTGGTGAAAATGATGATAAAAGAGTGACTGGGCTTTCATTCAATTGTACACTAAATATTGTTGTCCCGGTTGAGTCCGGGGCATGACCAGTGCCGTGTCTGTTAAGTTTCGAAAGGATCAAAGTTGCAGATCAAAATTCTGAAACACCAACGCGTGTTTTTACGACGTTTCTTTAATGTAACTTGTCGAGGACGAGTTGAGGATTGTGTAACATACCAATTAAACTTAAAAGTTCCTGGTAATATTATTTCCAATTTTTAACTGAAATAAAACGTTGCTCAAGATTATGTACATAAAATTCAGAAGAGATGTTAATAAAAGTCTGAATTTAAACTTTCTATTGTTTGTTATGAATAAAGTGGTTAATTTGTCACAGTAAGTTGCAGTTCGCATCAGGCGACATTTTAAATACTACATATTACGTCTTCTCTGTAAAAATTACGAGAATATCACGTGTCAAATATATAACATTTTTTAAACCGACTTACTTCTGAATAGAATTATGATTAGAGGTAGTTTCAAGTTGTATTTAATTTCTATACTTTTATGCGTAATGACATTATATAATTAACTTTTAAACCTTGTTTGTGTGTGTAACTGCTTAACATATTACAATTAACTCTGAAAACGGAAGAATAACATTTCAATGTCATATTTTCATAAAACATAAAACACATTTTATTGAAATTAATCACTTTATATTATTCTTTAAATGTCTACTCATACTTTAATGCTATGAAATATATTTTAATCAAACATTTATGGAAGTGACAGTTAATAAAATATTATAACGATAAAGTTACATAACACTTTTAAACATACAAATCGTATTAAATAAAAGTAGATTAACAATTTAGACATTAAATTTTAAATTTTAGAAGAAAGGTACCAACAAAATTTTGATTTCTCTCCAATACGTAGTGAACAGAGAAAATAAGATTAATATAAGCAAATATACCGTCAGGGTACACAGCTTGATTGACAAAAAAATATTATACATAGAATCTTTACATAAATGGCAATCACATATTGACAGAATATTGACTATTATTATGAAATATGTCGTTGTGAAATAATTTTTCAAGGTTTATTAATTACATTGCTGAAATCACAAACACTTAGGCACACAGTTAATCCCGAAATAGCGTAAAATTTTATATTGTAATAAGTATGCTGTGATTTTCTACAGAATGTGTTAATCTGTACGACTACATTTGTGCTTGCGTTTCTTGTAGTGTACGAACATGAATATCATGACTGTGTGTATAGTTAACTGACTACACAGAGTAAGGAAATTATATTATATATAATTACATATATCGAAAAAAATACACACTGCTAACAGAATTTGAAAACGTAGTAACTCATGCATTATTCAGAGCAGAGATTTTGTTCTGCACTTCATTTGAGTTGTTTTAATGATAAACATTATACCTTATAATTCTCAATATATCATAACTTATGTTAAAAATTCAATTTTTTAAGATAAAAGATATATAAATTTAGTTTTGCAAACAATTACGAGTTCAAGATCCACCGCGTATAAATCTAAAAAAATGTTACATTCAACCAGGAGCTCGTAACTGAATTAGGTTGAATTCGTATCACAATATTAGAATGTAATTTATACACTGCATTAATGTAAAATTATACAAAATATATACAAAATCTGGATTAAATAATATATTCCAAAGAGCATATATACAAATTAAATTCAGATTTTAAATGAGCGATTTCATCAAGAGAACAAATTTTGTAAATTTTGGTATCAAAACAATTTAAAATGGATGAACATCGACATTTGAAGGAAACAAAAATCAACGCAGTCCACAAAAATTACATTCTTTTCATTACATGTATTTGACTGTAAAAATACACTTATAAAACATGATAATTTAAAACTCGGCACCAAATACATGGTCTTGTCTTTGAAAATATCACATTTCCCTTTGAGGAATTACTTACAAGTTGTCAATTCTAGAAGACCAAAGAAGTTTATAAAAACATTTTACAATTACAATAAACAATCTCAAATGAAATGCTTCGACAACAAAAATAAATTACCACCAAACAGTTTCCCGGGTTGTAGTTAACACTATACCCACAAAGCACAATGCAAACAGTGGTCAACAACTGTCTCTACACCTTCTGTTATTACGTCAGATGCAGCAATTTAACTCGTGCAACTTTAATACATGCTTTATTTAAGGGGTCCACGAATCTTTAATTAGTAAATGCAGAAAATAAACACAATTTAGCTTGAAATAATAAGTATTAAAAACTTCGACATTTAATCCACTAAAGTAATGAATATATATACACCAATATCACGATAGCCATATATAAGCAAGCCTATGTACAAAATCATCCACAAACTATCGAATAACGTAGAGCAGTTCTCGACAAATTCACTTACCAAATAAACCGGACGTAACTGAATCTAAATAACCTAACATGCCAATTGTAATATATATACATTTTATTATTAAATATGTAAAACGTCAAGTATTAGAGGATTATATTTTACAAATGTAATGATGGTTGTTAAAGGTGATGGCCAGTGTTATTATTTAAAGGAATGGAATATAATTCCAATATACAATGTTTATTAAGAGAAAGAACTTCAAAGAAACACATGAAATAATAAAAGAGAAAACAGAAAATACGAAGAGAGTAATATAAGTGCATGATAGATTACAGTAATAGCTCTGCTTTATGTGGAAGCGAAAGACGTAGAGAGAGCAGTAAAAAGTAGCAAAACAAGGCACAGTTTCCTACCTCAGGCAGAAAATTTATAATTTCCTGACACAACAGAGTATGACATCGCTGTGACATACGTCACTGTTGTGTCGCTGGTTTATAAGCAAATAATTAGGTGATGTCAAGAGTGATGTGTTGCAACTGTAGAATATACCTAAAACTATAAATGTTATAAAATAAAGGCTCACAAGAGAACGAAGTTTAGATAAAGCCTACAGAATGTAAAGAAGTTGCAAGAAGAAACCGAAGCAAGAATATGATATCAAGAATAACAGCGAAATAGAAGAATAATAATCGAAGAAAATTATAATTATTTAACCAAGAAATAGAATGTCTACAGGATGGAAGGTAAAGCGAAAGGGAGGGAAATAATTAAATGGATATAAATTAAGTGTAAGAATATGGTTAGAAGACATACAGGAAAGTGTAAAAAATCCATAGCATTCAGAGGGGTTTCAAACCTTCAATAAAACATTCAATAACACAAGGGATCGAGCTTCCATTCAATCTAATCTACGAATTCAAAGTGCTTTGAATTTCATAATAATAACAATAATAATAATAATAACTAAGTTCATCCACGTCACTACTCCATACGTTGGTTGAACAGAGCAAGAGGGGCATTGCGGGGTGAGGGTGTAATAACAGACGGAAAATCCCGTGAGAGAAAAGAAATTGATTTAAAAAGTAGAGAATAATCATCCATGAGCAGTAGCAGGAGCTGTGTGGCTTTTCTGCAGTTTTCAGTTTGCTTTTAGCGGAAACACAACTTGCCTCCCGCCTGCAGTTTCTGCAGTTCCTTCAGTGAGACTGCAGACACGTCCGAGTGGCGCCTCAACTCGGGCGAGCGCGGCGGTGGCGCCAGCATCGGTTCTGTCGCTGACGACACTGGGAAGCATGAGCTTCTTCTGACGGCAATTTCGTCTTCCTCCTTACTCAGAGTCGCGACCTTGCTGCTGAACTCCTTCAGTGCCGACGGTGACACGTCAGAATGTCGGCGTCGTTCACATGTTCTCGGCAACATGAGAGCCAGTCCAGCCCACTTCCCACCTGCCAACAGTTGTCACTTGCAACGTAACCACACGCCACTGCAACACTAAACATCTCTCCATTTTACTCATGTTTCCCGGGAAGTGTTAAAATTTTCGAAGAAGAGCGCCATCACCGATCTGAGAAGTTTTGTGCGGAAGTGACGCACTGACACGGAACAGTGTCGCTTTAAAACATCAAGTCCTTGATATTTTAGTGTGTGGAGATGCATAAATGATTAAATATTAAAAGTACACAGAAGATGTCCAGTGCTGAAGAAACGAAGTCAGTAGCGAAATGAGCTTTAGTGTTTTAGTGCAGAAATATTCCTACATCAAACTGGAAGATCAGTGGATTGTCACTCTGAAGCAAGTAGGTGCACACACAAAGGCAAAACTGAGTAGTGCAAATTCATCAGTCTAGTACAACGTAGGTGTAATTTTACGGTACCTTTATACTTTACTGACTGTAACTTAGCTGACATGATGCGGTCAAAATCAAGCAGGCGTTGCATGGAAACGGCATTAATACCGAAACACGGCCGAAGCAAGTGTTCGTACAGATGTGAAATGAAATGAAGTGAAAACCCACTAGCAGTTCTATTAAATAGTAGAATTTGAAGCGCAACAAATACAGAAGACATCCATAAACAGCTTGACACATTTATCTGGCCGACTGAGAGATATTTGGTTCTATTGTGTTCCAGTGCATGGAGCACTTCTAAATCATAAAACTCAAGACTTTTTATTTATTTATTTTTTGTTTTTAAAAGTATTAGCTCAGCTAACACGGTTAACAAGTCACGTTAAATAACTCGGCGAATTACATATCAGTCCATAAACTAAAGACTAGAATTTTGGAAACAAGTGTTCTGTTTCAATCACAGTTCAGTCCACACACGAAAATCAGTCAGCGAGATTTCTTTCGGCATTTAACTACACCTGCTGAAAAAGCGATGTCCTTACGTGACCGACTAATGAGTTGTGCAGGAAAACGTGAGATCGCCGTGTGGTAGGAAAACCATGTCACAATCGTTTCAAGGGTCAAATCCGTTTTTTCAAAACAAGCTGTGCACAGGAAAGAATTACGCTTGGAATCAACATGCAAAATATTGATATGGAGCAGACGTGTCCTACCGTCGTAAAAGAGACAAAAAGCTTCTAGCCAACCGCTGACAAGTGTTCTTGATTAAATCCTGCAAACACATTATAAGCTGCGAAAACCTTAACGACACGACTTGCAGGAATCAAATCTTGATGCCGCATCAGACAGAGGCAGTTTAAAAAAATATCGCATCAGCGTGCGCTTCGTATTGTATTTCAATTATGTCTTGAAAGTCTTTAACTTCTTCACAACACTCTGGTACAAAACATAAAAACAGACTTATATTATACATTGAAGCAACATTATTCAAAACGTGATACACATTTTTGAGGTTTAGTGCCAAGATACATTATGTTCCTAGGATGGCTGTGTCCTGGGTTGCTGCCTTTGTAGTCAGGTGGAATTGTGTCGACATTTCAGGGGTCCTCAATACCTCCATCATCAGGGTGCTGATGATGGAGGCAGCAAGGACCTCTGAAACGTCGGAAAGCTTCTACGAGACTACACGGCGTAACAAAGAAGAAACAGCCATCTTCATCATGTTCTTACATTACGAAGATCTTTAAGGTGAGACAAGTTATGTACCGAAAGCTTTATTTCTATTAAACAGTAGCATAAACCTAGTATCTTAGTCTTAATATTGACAAATAATAAGCTACTCATACACAGTCCATTACTGTTTTAACTCAAAAGAGACATAGAAGGCCTCTCCTCAAAGTTCTAAGAAACGGATTATTTTATATACTTCTGCAAATTCGACGCAGTATCGACGGTGTATAGTCTCAGATGCTGAAAAAGCGCTGTTAAATAAACTATAAACACACATACACGCACTAAATGGAAAAACATAATAAGGCTGTACAGTTCATTTATAATACAACTCATTTCAAATCATGTCCAGAGTATTTTCAGTTCTCCGAATACCAGAAAAATAACGCAGTCTCTCTAGGTTATGTATTTTTAATTTCAAAACTTGTATATCATCACATACATACCCACATACACACTCATTTACCTATGGGAAATACACTCACACAGAGCCGAGCGTAACTACATCTATTCAGTCTGGTAACTCGGGCCGTGAGGTCGATCCCAACCATCGCCACCAATCTCAAAATAAGAAACCAATAACATGCCTGTACAATAACAAACCATTACATGAATACGGCTGTACAGATCACTTCCGAAACGTCGTGTATATAAATTATACATCAAACGATGTATACTGTCCAGCATAATATTTTCATAATTTCACCCGCAGTCCAGAGCGGTATTGCAACGTAACACTACGTAAGAGAATGCTGGAAATAACAAGCTGTTAACTGGAAGCGAGGATTCATTATCTCTGGTGATATTGGTTCTTTGCGAATACACGATGCTTTTTTTTCGTGGTTCGGAGATAAATGTTACAACGCAGTTATAAGTGGCTTACTGTAGGAAGATGAGTGGATGAAACGACCCCGCTGAATTTACCAGTACAACAGGTTTCAGGGTATAACACCGCAGAGTGGTGTGCGAAATGAAAATGGAATCAAATTACGGCCTGAACAAGAGACATGTGTGGTCTTATATCTGCAAAGCCGGTGTAATGCCTGACACAAAACTAGCATCCGGTACTGCTGTTAGATATACAAGAGTAATTCCATTTCATCCCCCGCGGATAACAATTAACACATGTTCCACAGCAGCGAGTAAAAATATTTGAAACTGATTCAGATATCACGAAAAAGGGAAATGTTTTAACAATTTAACGATAGGTTAACTGTAACACGATCAACTTTCTACAATTGCGTAAAGATAACAGAATAAATCTTATTCTGTGGACGTGAACCTAAAATGCTCAGCTAACAGGATCTGAGGTTTTCACGGCGCAACAACCCGGAAGACAGCCATCTTCACGTACAAAATAGCTACTTACACACAGAAACACTCTACGCCGTATTCAATTAATATATCGTTGTGTAGGTTAATATTTGGGCGTTACATGGATAGCACACATGCACGCATGTAATAAAGCATCATTAAACAAACCGAGGCTATTCAAATGTATCAAAACAAATAGAAAGATGAAAATTATCCATACACAGTAAATGGTTTGACATAAATGAGGACTATCACATAAGAAAGCAGTTAATTGTAGTGACTGACAGTGCACAGACCTAAAAGACGAAAAATAGTGTCGTGTCTTACTTTCGTGCATCAATAGTAATTTATACACTGAAATACAGTAGAATCGATCAGATGAAATGCATCTTTACCCAACTGTAGCCAGCGAGAAGCTGTTAGCCAGATCGCCACGAGCTACGTCTGGCTTGTCGCAGTTGACTAACGATGCATTTTATCTGTTCGGTTCTGCTGTGCTCCAGCGTAGGGAGATCCACCGAAACACGAATATCAGCCGTGTTAACCATTCAAATACGGCTAACACGAATGCTTCTCCGCTTTATACGGATATCCATTCATACGCGCCTTATAACCTATGCGGTTTACAAAGCGAGGTTTAATCACACATGGGGCTATTATAGGGCACAGACATCATGAAGTTGACAAAGCGTCCTCAAATAAACACGAAAGCAAATGTACACATTCATTCACTCATACATCTCGCAACACGTCAAACGTTAAAGACTGTCACTTTGAAAACGGGAATGAATATAATGTCGTGTTGAAAATGTTTACCAGTCAGCTGACGCATACCTGCAGAAGCGGGGTTGATCTTGACGTCAGAGTGTCTTCTCTGTAAGGCTTCTAACATCGGGACATCCAGCAGACTG
>NW_019060077.1:1121150-1133887 GCF_000696155.1 Zootermopsis nevadensis
CTGCATCTTCCGACGGCAGATGCTGCATCTCCACGTGCTCTGAAACAGCACGCCGATGCACGTCACGACACTACCCAGAGGGCGTCTCAAGGTCTTCACCAGTCAGAATTCTTAAAACTAACAGCATTTACTAGGCACCATTATTACATCTATTATTAAAAAGTGAACAGGCAAGGAAGTATAATTAAAAGGGCTATAATGTACACCACAGCAAAGATACTGGTTTAAAAATTAAATTTAAAAAGTTCAAAAATTACGTGAAAAAATAAGACAATATTTATGGTGACAGTACGAGAGAACATCCTTGTAAACTGAACCCATATCGCTTCGAACTGTCACGTGGATCAGAACGCTGAAATGTTGTCTTCTGGGTTGTGACGTCATGTAGTCTTGTAAGTGGTTACCAACGTTTCGGCAAAACGCACCGCCTCCATCCTCAGATAGCTTATGCAAAGACGATGATAAAGTGTCAGGTATATTACCACGCCATAATGATACAGGAAAGATGATTTTCAAGTGGAAAGTCACGCTCTAGAACTATGATTTAGGTTGAAGTGTGTAGATAGCTTCGCGTTCCGGTCACACTTACTCAATAACTGCGTTGTCAATTTTATCAATATCTGAGTGGGTCACAGAGGTGTCTTGATATTAATGCAGGGGAAAATGAAAGAAAGATAAAAATTAAACGAAACAAAGACAAGGAGAAAGCTGGGATGAAACAGAGAAAGAAGACAAGAAATTAATAAATACAGAGGCACACAGAAAAGTCAAGTAAAGACGGAAAAAATGAGAAGTGGACGATGAATGTCGTTCGAAATAAATGTTTTTGATTTTGAAGCACCTTACGTCTCGACTACTAGTCACAGAGTAAACAGAGTAGACATTTAATTCATTTAATATTCTGCGAACCTGGTGCGACTATGTGCATTATTTACACAAATACGTACAATAAAGGCACTGCTCTTCCTCTGAGCAAACACAATTATGAAATGGAAACAGCAGGGCAACTCGAAACAGCAGGCAGTTTTATTTATGCCATCAGATAGGTGTCTTGATTTCAAGTTCAGTTTCCATTATACGTAACAAAATCAACTTGAATGTTGCCGTTGGATACTGAATGTGACGGTTGCAGCTGTTCCAACATTACCTTTTCAAATTTCTTCTCCTCCAGCAAGTGTGAATTACGAAATCGCTGAAGACTGGTTTACTCATCACGGGAAAGAATGAAAATTACATAAGCATTAGAGGAACAACAGAAAATATGACAAATATTGGAACCGTGATTAAATTAAACAAATACAGAAATAATTTGAGAAAAGAAAACATAAGACAGTGAGGAGGAACAGATAATCATTATTAATGCTATCAGAATTGTTTGCATATACTGTTGCTCTGATGATGGAGGCAGCAAGGACCCCTGAAACGTTGGTAAATTTCTACCAGAATACACGGCCAAACAACCCAGAAGATAGCCATCTTCAGAATGTTTTTGTTGGCAAAAAGTTGCAGATGATAAATTCTAGTAAAAACAACCTTTCAGTTCGAAGCTGACACTGACAGCGGGAAGACATGTTACCTTGTCTCTGACGAACATGGTAGGTCAGCGTGACGACGAGTAAACGCTCACAGCACAGAAGTTGCTATGGTTACTGGAACCTCGCAATAACTAGGGGAGCAATTCATCGAGGGCTGTCTGGACTCAGTCCAGTAGCACTATACGGGCTTGAAAGGAAATTTTCGAACGGAAAGATCCCACTCATGACCGGTAAGCAGAATGATCTTTAATCAGTTGCTGACAGGTGACCTATGAATAGCACAGACATTCGGCGATATGAAGCCGAAACATAAACTTTTGGTCAACACGAGAAGAGAGATAATTCGCTAAAGAAAGGAAATAATTCCGTACGAGAATATTTATATAAAACCAGATGTAAATAAAATAATAACAATTAGTAAGTTACAAGTGGTTTTAGAGAAGGAAAGGGCTGGTGTCTAGTCGTAAGAATAAAGTCTGTGTAGCAATGGAATAGCGCCATTAGAAATAGTTACATCAGGCTGTGATCTTCAAAAACCCGGTGTCAGACGGACATAGTCTTCTGTGCAGAGAACTCAATAAATGAAAATATAAACTACAGAACGAATCGAATAGTACAGCTAATGGAAAGCTAAACGTCGAACAACCAACCAAGAAATTTCTCACCGTTTATAGTACCCGAAACATTATTGCCGTCTTCACAAGGACCTGCTACTGGTCCCTACTATAAGCCAGATGAATCCAATTCACGCCTTCATGCATTATTTAACTTTTATTTTAATATTCTCCACCAACGTACGCTAGGTCTCCCAAGTAGTATCTCCCCTTCGGGCTCCCAGACTAAAATTCTGCACGTTTTTTTCCATACAGAGTTACATGCAAATGCGAAGTACGACAAAGTAATGTATGTGTATATAACGCTGACTTGTTTGTAACGAGACTTAAAACAGTAGGCCTTGACGATGAAAGCTCTGATAAAAGTCACTGACTGTGTCTCTCGAACATAAAACTGTGAGTGGAAGCTTCCAGGTTCTGAGTTCTAAGCTGTAATAGACGACTTATACCATGACTCACGCGTCAGTTCAATTTAGTTCACACCCGATAAAACGTATTTCTCCAGGATCCCTATTCTGTTTCGTCTTCCAAGAGGATTTCTCAGCAAACTTTTCTATATTTTTTTTATTTCTGTCATCCGTACTACATATCGAACTCACCGTAAGCACTCCGTTTAACTACCAAAAAATATTTGACGGTCTGAGTAAGTTACAAACTTCCTCCTTATGTAATGTTCTACATTCAAAGGTACAAACGACAATGCATTTCCTTCGTATAGCATATCACCTTCTTAACAGAAGGGTGACGTCTCGTCAGAGGACGGGGTTACGATACTGCGCTATTTTCTTCAAGGCAAACACATCTGCAGCTATGCATTGCCTGAGTGCCTCTCGTCACAGAGGTATGAATTTTAGGCAACCTAATGTCTCAAATATAACGTGTTTCATCCCCCTCCCCCTCGATTTTCATCATGATCAAATTTTAAACTCGGCACACACGTTTTTATACCCAGAAATTACTTCACATTGTGACTCTTTCTTTGTATATTAAAATAAAATCTTTACAATTACTCGTATTAAAACAAGTAGTAACTTGTCCGATATGAAATTTAAGAGTATTCAAATGGATGATTAAAAACAACATCAGACACAAGAACAAATTTCAGAAGAAGATTCTTATTAAATTCGTAAATAAGTATTAAGTCCGAAATGTAAATCATTCACTCACCATATGCTGTATCTCCTTACAGTAAACCTTCTTATAAAAAGAGATGTTAGTAACTTCAATACGAATGAATAAATCTGAAAGTAATTTCGGTAACTGCACAACAGCCACAGCATAAAATTCCGCTATTCCAAATTAATTAAGCAATTAACTACTGCAGTAAATATCCAGTTAACTTTCACTACACGTCCGGACACTATTAAGCGCACTTACCTCCCTATTACCTCTTCATTCTCGCGGTCATCTGTTGGTGATCCAGTTCTCTATGCGAAAACAGAACCTGTCACTTTCAGAACTTAACGACGACCGTGCAGT
This sequence comes from Zootermopsis nevadensis, assembly GCF_000696155.1. Next base: position 1,124,779 of record NW_019060077.1, read on the forward strand.
TTCTAGCAAATGAATTTCATTTCCTTTCAGAAGAAAGCGAGTAAGACAGAGAGCAGAAACGAGATTGTGATTGATTTCAATAGCAGAATGACGAGAATACAATACGCTGAACCACGAATTTGCTGTTTAGTTTTCATACAAACAAATGCTATCCCGAAGATGGCTGTCATATGGGTTGTACAACCGTGTAGTCTGCCAGAAGTTTACCAACGTTTCCTACCTCCATCATCAGGGCGATCACCTCCCTGATGACAGAGGTAGCAAATACCCATAAACGTCATTCCAGATCACCGCTGACGTGATCATAGTCCTGGAACCTGGTTACCCAAATTCCAAGAAACAGTATTATAGTGCAGCTTTCCTCTGCAGATTTTCTGTCTTTCCAGCAAAATATTTAGCACATCCGATCTGAATATGCGCAAAAAAATGCACCCATAATTCACCTGAGAAACTAAGCGCACTGTTTTCTGGCAAACTCTGCAATTCCCATGAAACATTAAGACGCCATTTATTATTTAAGTGCGACTGCAATCGTAAAGTTTCAGTATTGTGTATAACCCAGGATATGACTTTATGAAGTCCAGTTGGACTGAAAAAAATTTTGGAGGACGTTCCCAAAGATCCATTATTCCGGAATAGTTTTCTTTTTCAAACTAACAGCAAAACTGTTCGTTTCAGGGTATCTGCATAATAGAAACAATTTCAGCGTTACCTCGATGCCCCTAGACACAAACGTTTTGTGAAAGTATTCACATTAGGCGAAAATCCCAGCTCCTGCAGAAAATTGTCTTCATGCTATTATGCGTGCTTTTGCTGTGACTTACTTCTGAAGAATGAAATACGTCTTGTATACATTTATACGACGTTTCCGCAGTTGTCTTCGGGACATTGCCTATCATCACAATGACAAACAATTTATTATTTTTACAGTGGTTAGCATATTTAGTCTAATATTCACAAGGATCCCAGATTCAGCCAAAATTTCCGTCTCAAATTTCCCTCTACCCAAAGAAATGTCTTGGCGGTACTGCTAACTATAAGTCTAGAACATTTCTTAAGTACAGGTATACACAAAAGAATGGTACAACTGTGACTGGCGACTCATTTTTGGACATGTTGGAAAGCTGGATGTTACCCCAACTGAATACCAATTATGACGATTACATTCTACACCTGAACGGAGCTCCCCCCCATTTTCACAGGAATGTACGAGTGCTTTTCAATCGTGTTTTTCCACAGCGCTGGATGGGATGAGTTTGATTACCGTGTGGATGTGTGTCGTGTGACCCAGTGTGCACACATTGAAGGATTGTAATTAACGCATGAGAAGATTAGACAATTACCGCCGCTGACGGTTGTGCCCGTGTAAGGTGAGAAATAATTTTTTTATTAAATTTTGAAACCGCACCATTCTTTTGTGTATACCCTGTATAATACTGTGTATGCAAAACATCTCTCTCTGCATTGCAAGCTGTAAAAGAAGTTACGAATTATTACGTCTGTAAAACTTCACATCCGATTTAACGACATTTGGTAGTTCTTACGTTAATTTGGCGCAGCCAGAACTAGTTTTGGCGTTGGGAGAATTAATTTACTCACCCCATGCACCCAATTCAGAGGCAGGGTCACCGGATTCCTATTTAATCACCCTACTTGCTTGTTAGGTCGCTAGCACATTCATTGTATGAATGCTGGTAACCATGACGATAATCACAATTTTCAACACTACAGGGAACGACTTGGGGCATAACTATGTATGAATAGGAAAGGAGCGGATTAAAAATTCGCTAGGCGAGAGAGAGAGAGAGAGGTAGCGAAGTCTGGCGTGGGTTGCGACTTAATTGAAATTTGACTGGAAGGGTGGGTACGAGGATCACAGAACAATTGAAGGTGCTATTGTGTGTGTTACTGTCTCCAGATTACTGCAATTTTTGCAGTCTGGAGGGCCACTTTGTTATACAATTGTTGTGTTTGCTAAAACCAAGAAAGATTAATTAAAAAGAAAACGATTGATTGCCTGTTTATGTAAATCTTATCTTCATTGATTTTCCTTCATCGTCAGAGAATAAATACATTTGGGGCCGTAACAGTGTAGATTTTTATAATGTTATCTAAGTATATTCAACTGAAAAACGTTATAGCACATATCTACCGATTAGTGAGAAATTGCATTTTCTCCCAGCATCTATTACCACACGAACCTTGAGGCCCTCGCCTTAAATGGTGGTTAGTTTTGCTTTCTTTTTAGACGTTTTCAAAGAATTATGTTGGTATTACTGCTATCAGGAGATTAAAACGTAACTCTAGTAGCGTGCTATTCATACTAAGTTCCATGAAAATTCGTCTATTGGTTTAAACATCATTAAGGGAGGATATAACAACGGACGAACGGGCAAACGGATGTGATTATGGTCTTCGATGCTGTACCGCAGTGCAGCCTTGCGGGTGGCTTCGAAAATTTCGGAGGAAATAAAACCCAATGCCGTGTTTGTAGCGTCATGCTGGTGTGATCTCTAAACTAGTTGCTGCTTCAAAGTTTGGGACAGATTATTACATGAAAGTGATCAAACTTAGCAGCCGAAGAGGAAGGTGGGAACAGTTTGCTTGCAGTATTAAATTTCCATTTCAGAGACCAGAACACGTGAGCAATGCTGATACTTCAAATGCTACTTGAATATGACCCGTGACTTTAATAATATATTTATTTTTAGGTTCTCAAGAAACTGAAAGAACTGTTTTCTGTTTGAAATTTCAGGTTCTCACTGCGGTGAAGAGTTGATGTCTTGGGTTGCGACGCTCTGAAGATGGAAGCAGTATATTCCTCCGAAACGATGGTTGAGGCGTTACAACCACACGACAAGGAAACGTTCTTTCTAACTGTCACTGTTGAATCGTGCTGTTGGTGATTTGTTTTCTTAGTTTTAATTGTTCTTGCTAAACACATTACATACACAACCGAGCCTCAGGGGTGAGAAACCAGCGACTAACCACCTGGACTAAGGCACAGCAATTTAATGTCAAGTCTCTATAGTACGCCACTAGAAGGCTCTGTTGTATAGCTCAGCGGTCCCCGTACCTCCACCACTGCTTTTCTATACAGTTTGTCCAGTATACGGGACGTAATGAGGATGCTGAATTGAACCGCGTTTCGCCCACACTCCAAGTACAATTCCTTCCTCTGGGTATTCCCAGACAAATGAACCTTATTCTGATAAATTGCTACAGAAGTCGTTATCGAATAACACTTGGTAAATAAATTACACTGAAAAACCCTCGGGTTCTATCATACGTCACAATAAATTTGCTATTGGCCCATTCAGGCTATTGTAATATATACAATTAGATGTCCAATTCTTTGTTCTCTTTTATTCTGTATTGTAGAAGCACCTGCCCGCATTTCAAAATAAATTGTGTGATCCATCAGTAACGAAACCGAAGGCTGAAACTGTTATGTAGGCTGACTGCAAGGTAAAACAGTTTTGTGTACTCAACCGTCTGTCTGTCTACCACTTGAAACAACGACATCGTCATTTCATTCGGACTCCACTTTAACCTTTTGAAAAGCGACAGCAGTTCATTTTAATGAAAAAGGTTCATAAAAAGATGGACAGAGACGAACATAACGTGCCATACTTAGGAACGTCCCAAAATGAGGAGCATTTATACAGAAACCGTGTCTTTCGGAGGAAAACGAAAGAATGCAACGTTACTGCTAAACACTGCTCCAGGAGAACACTTCCTGCACCTTACAAACAACAGATGATAAGACGAAGTTAACAGAATGGCGGAAAACAGAAAACAAACGAACAACTGACACACAAATGGAAAAGGACGGAACATTTTTGAAGATACATCAACAATGTGTGCTGCTTCAGAGTTATAAAGAGCCTGATACGACGACTCAGCTGACCTCTAGACAGAAATTTTTAAAATTGCAAGAGGGAGGACAAACGTCGATTGGATGCGAATTTTTTTCCTGTCGTTTAAACCCAATTTTACGACCTCGTACCTAAACCCTACATGTCAATTCTGGGACGTTCTTCGAAGCTACTGACACTCATTGCGGTGAATCCTCGATAACATTTCCACCAACATACTTTATTCAAATTTGGATATCACTGAAACATACACCAAATAACTGATACTTGTGGCATAAGTTTGCAAACAAAAGTCTCAAATCACAGCAAAATTGGTTGTTCTGGCGGCTAAATCTGGGCTTTGCAAAGAAGAGCTACCCCGTTGTCATGTCAACTGGTATGGTTGAGGCGTTACAACCACACGACAAGGAAACGTTCTTTCTAACTGTCACTGTGGAATCGTGCTGTTGGTGATTTGTTTTCTTAGTTTTAATTGTTCTTGCTAAACACATTACATACACAACCGAGCCTCAGGGGTGAGAAACCAGCGACTAACCACCTGGACTAAGGCACAGCAATTTAATGTCAAGTCTCTATAGTACGCCACTAGAAGGCTCTGTTGTATAGCTCAGCGGTCCCCGTACCTCCACCACTGCTTTTCTATACAGTTTGTCCAGTATACGGGACGTAATGAGGATGCTGAATTGAACCGCGTTTCGCCCACACTCCAAGTACAATTCCTTCCTCTGGGTATTCCCAGACAAATGAACCTTATTCTGATAAATTGCTACAGAAGTCGTTATCGAATAACACTTGGTAAATAAATTACACTGAAAAACCCTCGGGTTCTATCATACGTCACAATAAATTTGCTATTGGCCCATTCAGGCTATTGTAATATATACAATTAGATGTCCAATTCTTTGTTCTCTTTTATTCTGTATTGTAGAAGCACCTGCCCGCATTTCAAAATAAATTGTGTGATCCATCAGTAACGAAACCGAAGGCTGAAACTGTTATGTAGGCTGACTGCAAGGTAAAACAGTTTTGTGTACTCAACCGTCTGTCTGTCTACCACTTGAAACAACGACATCGTCATTTCATTCGGACTCCACTTTAACCTTTTGAAAAGCGACAGCAGTTCATTTTAATGAAAAAGGTTCATAAAAAGATGGACAGAGACGAACATAACGTGCCATACTTAGGAACGTCCCAAAATGAGGAGCATTTATACAGAAACCGTGTCTTTCGGAGGAAAACGAAAGAATGCAACGTTACTGCTAAACACTGCTCCAGGAGAACACTTCCTGCACCTTACAAACAACAGATGATAAGACGAAGTTAACAGAATGGCGGAAAACAGAAAACAAACGAACAACTGACACACAAATGGAAAAGGACGGAACATTTTTGAAGATACATCAACAATGTGTGCTGCTTCAGAGTTATAAAGAGCCTGATACGACGACTCAGCTGACCTCTAGACAGAAATTTTTAAAATTGCAAGAGGGAGGACAAACGTCGATTGGATGCGAATTTTTTTCCTGTCGTTTAAACCCAATTTTACGACCTCGTACCTAAACCCTACATGTCAATTCTGGGACGTTCTTCGAAGCTACTGACACTCATTGCGGTGAATCCTCGATAACATTTCCACCAACATACTTTATTCAAATTTGGATATCACTGAAACATACACCAAATAACTGATACTTGTGGCATAAGTTTGCAAACAAAAGTCTCAAATCACAGCAAAATTGGTTGTTCTGGCGGCTAAATCTGGGCTTTGCAAAGAAGAGCTACCCCGTTGTCATGTCAACTGGTCTGGTGGTCGGTGAAGCACGAAGCCACTTTGCGTTCATAGATCGATTGGTCGATCAACCACTATGACGTAGTGACCACAGAGGCGAACCTGGTAGAGAAATAATGAAAAAAGGCCAAAGTGCGGTTCAACGTCAAGCTATTGATCACAATAAGCCGTACCGAGTGGTCGTCGTACGTATCATTTGTGTCTCACGACTGAGTGAACAAAAATATAAACTTCAGTTGTGTGTCTAACTTGAATGATATCCATTCATAAAGCAGACAGACAGACGGACAAACAAACAAACAAACAAAAACATTCAGAAGAAACTATCTTGAAATGTCAAATAATGTAGCAGGATGTAGGATTAAAAGGAAGAATAATTTCTGATAGCAGCTTAATAAAAAGTAACTGTAAACATTAAGGCAATTCACTTGTCATTGATAAACAAGTTTATTCATTAACCGACTAAATCGCAACTCAGTTGTATTTAAGGTTGTCTATTACGTATGATTCTCACTGTAGAACAGAATTATAGAACAGTTATTTGTTTGTTTACTCCTTTCTATATTCTTTTTACTAGCTTCATGTATACGAAGTGTCCCGTAAGATCCAGGTCGTAGGAGAACTCTTAATTTGAAGGAATAATGCAAATTGTAAAGAAGGAAAACGGAAAACTTGCCATAAACCACGTGTTTCCAAAGAAACTTTAGAATTTTTCAGCATTGCATGCTGTTACTGCGCTTTGTTCTTCGTCTTTATCAAGTATAAAAGTATCGCGTACGTTCATCATATTCACTGTGAATGAAATCTTTTCCAGGTTTATAAGTAATCAGTTTTGATGTTGTGTTAATTTGTGTTATCACGATTCAAATTCTTACGGACAATTTCTTTTATAACCACTGATGTGTTATTAGCACATCTTTATTCTTCAAACGTTCCACAAGTAAGTCTTTATGAATGGTCCCGGAGCGCTCCGGCGCATAAAATCGAACCGAGTCCCAGGACTATGGTGTGCGTTCGGATCATCCTAACAAAAGTCTTCAGAAGACTCAAAGACTATGCCTTTTATTTCGTTTCGGGTAGTCTTATATGATGGAAGTGCATTATTTAATCAAGGACATTTTCCCACTTTTCTCCCTTTTATTTGTCTTTAGCTCAGTGGAAATGCACAAATAAATGTACAAGAAACCATACTAGATATTCTGAGGACCAGGATATACGTTTACGTATTTTAAAAATTCAGCCGATGTATCAATGACAGGAAGTGGGAGGTGATACGCCGAAATGTAGCAGCGACTGACGTCAAACTTCCAGCTCCTTTCCTGTCGTCTAGGTCAACACGTTTATTCCATAAGAGCATTACCCGGGTCTGCTAAGACAAGCAATATTTCGACCGTAGACAAAGTAACGAGAAAGTTTAAAATTTGTACCCTTCATTAAAAATAATCAGGGTGGTCACATTGGAAAAGGATAAGATGGAACAGCCACACAGAGCGCGTCGACAATAATACATAGGAAATAATAATCAGAAGACCCGAGGAAAGAAGCCACTTGGACGATCTGGGTGTAGATGAGAGAATAATATTAAAATACATATATAATGAAAAGGATCTGAGGTTATGGACTGGATTCATCTGGCTCAGGGCAGGAATCAGTAGAGGGCGCTTGTAATAAACCTCCGGGTTTATTTTATGCCATTTTAATAATGTACATAACAGATAATAATTGTATGTAACACATATCAGACTACTAACCCAGCTATCAGTTCTTTAGTATGAATCGCGTGTTTCACTATGTAGATACATTTATCAAGGAAGATAGTGAAAAATGATTCTCTCTAGTTTATACTATACGTAGAAACTCATTATCTCTGCCACCCTTGTTTCTCCACTTACCTCAGCCATCAATGTAGCGGCCCCAGGGCCCCGACGTGTTCTTGAAGCAAGCGATCTCTTTGATATTAAAAACATCGACAAATTCTCTTCAACGTACAGCAAGTAGGCGGACTATTCCTGACTGCGAGGGATTCCTTCTGTATTTACTGACAGCCGACTTCAACTTTGATGTTTAGTTTAAAATATCGAATATCAGTCTTGTAGAGACAAAGTTCACATCCTTATTTTAACCTATGGTATTTAATTAAAGTTCATATACGTAGGCGAAATGTAAAATACCAAATAAATGTTACCTAGTTTGTCTACGCACCCAGTTTTGTTAGCTTAATTGATTTATATGTTACGGTCCCCAGGCAGTGCCCGCTCGTCCTTCTGACACAGGTAGGTTTAGTGAAGGTAAGGCATTTAGAAGTGGAATGGGTCGGATGAAAAGCGTCTAAACAATATTTGAAAATTTAGTCCGTACCGCGAAGAAAACACAGCGCGTATCCGATACAAAGATTGCTGGTTATGTTAAGGAAGAAGTCGCCTTTTAATCTAAAATTCATATACGAAACCCAAAAATACACACTCTGTGCATTCGGAATTATTCGAACACTCGACGCCAAGAAACCTATGTAGACAAAGAGTGTCGTGAAATAACCCATTAACCTTTGTTTCAGAGGTGCTTACTGCCTTCATCATCAGGGAGCCCAACTTAGTTTAAATTTTTTTAAAAACTATATACACCAGCTTCCTAGATCCTGAAATTTTACAACGCATCAGTGTCATATATAAAGTGAACACTTGTTAACACAGCTGTATGTCCATACATATTTGTCACAGCCATTACAGCAAAAGCATATCAAACTCAACAACTTTCGCCTTTGTTAAACTAATTTTGTTTTAGAACATTCAGTGTAACAAAATTTATGTAGCACACTGTACGTCATACTGTAGCGTTAGAAATCGAAACCAACAAGAGCTATTTCATTTGTCGATTCGCAACAATGCCAGTCTCTTTCATTTGTTTCCTCTATCAAGCTCAACTGTCCACTTGACTGAAATCGATAAAGCTTGAATCCGCAACCAGTCAAAATCAAGTTTCTATCCATTTGTTCAGTCCACCAAAAATTATAGACATCTTTATTTTTCATCAGAAATGTCTTCACTCTAAAGGGCGCACAGTTAAACAAAATGAAATAAAAGTCAGAGAATAAGACGGAAAGATAAAACAATGCCACTTGAAACTGGTCAGAGAATAACGAAGATATTTTTGTAGAACGAAACAACCAAGGAGGGCTAAAAAGGAAAGAAACAAAATAAAAAAAACAGGGAAGAAACAGACATGCAGAATCATGTAACGTACCAAAACAAGAGAAATTTAAGTGCATTTGTGCTCTTCTATCGGTCTTCCCTATAATGCACAATATCTTCCAGAATTTGCTGTAACAAAGGCTTTTAAAACAGTTCGAAACAGTAAAATAAATTATCATGGCAAAATCCTTAAGCGAAACAATAAAATTCGGACGTCTTTATTAAGCAGGACTGAGGTTTTAACTGCGGTATCG
>NW_019060077.1:1142975-1153134 GCF_000696155.1 Zootermopsis nevadensis
ATAAGAGGGAGAAAAAAGAGACGGCACGCTATGAGACAGAAGTAGGGTGAATTCTGCTCCCAAGGAAACAACAACTTTTCATCAAGAAACACCGACCTCTGTTTCAACAACTGTCACGAGTCATAATTTTTATTTCAAAGCGACACCATTTCCACTGGGGAAATGTTAAGTTCAGTAAAGTACGTGACCACAAGCTTAAACGTGTTCACACACAACTGCCTAAATGTACTTCCACGTGGCTCACGTTGGGACCTGCGAATCAGTTAACAACCAACGCGTCTCCTCCGTCCTCTATTAAGTTAATAAAATGTTAATGTCTACCTAGATTATGTTATGAAGAGGCCTGTCCAATATCCGGTATATCCAAAAAAATTAAAATTTCATTAGTCAATTAATTATCCCAGCTAATGAAGTCCTCTTTCTACAGACACGTCGGATTTTACGAAATCTGCCGACGCTCAAAGAAAATGAACCAGTCACTCAGTCTGTAACTGCGATACTAAGCGTTACATAACGAAACTGACGGACACACAAAAAAGTGCAGCGGCGAGGGCAGAATTAAAGAAAGAATTTAGTTTAAGCATAACTCATATCTGTTGTCGCGAAAATTTGGTTGGTAAGCCTGGAGGGAAGAGACCAATAAGACGTAGGCGTGGATGGGAGAATAATATTAAGGCGGATTTTAGAAAAACTGCTAGTGGCTGTGTGAGGCCTAGATTCATCTGGCTTACGACTGCTATCAGCGGATGGCTGTTACAAATATCGCAATGAATGAACCTTCGAGTTCCATAAAAAAGCTGAGAATTTACTGAAACACAGAAAGAAAGAAAGGAAACAAAGAAAGTTAAGGAAAAGGAGAAATAGAAAAGTTAACAAATAAACTAAATAGAATATTACCATACTTTTAATTGTGTATTAGTAACAGAACATCAATGTTTAAATGAAACAAACAGCTCAGCTCACATTGCGTTTCCCATTTAAAACTGAAAAATCATGAAGGAATAAATGGAAATGACGAGCGACTGAAAAACTAATCGACAATAAGTGAATATGATACCGACGCAATTGCAATTCCATAAATGGTTACGACAGTTGGTATGGTACAGGTAACAAAGACCATATACAATCTATTGGGTTAGTTAATTGCAGCTGAATTCGGTGTTATTTATAGCCATTATTTTTTTTTTACGCAGGGCGGATTACTGTTTGAGCAGGACGTGCTACGTGCCGGGATCCAGATCGCAGAGCAGATCTAGGATTGTCCAATATCCATAAATGATTCATTAGTTGGTTCGTTGTACGGACGAATGGCGCGTGCAAGAACGACTTACGAGCATGCTGGACAGTGGGAATGGCGAGTTAATAAACACTGTATGGTACCAGATAATTAAATTGACATTAACTGCACAACTCCCTGATACAGAGTCCTTCTTGAGAGTCTGTCAACATTTTTTGGAAAAGTTTGTGATTACGCAGAGAGATTGCTCAACAACTGAGGACAGCGCTCTAAATGTCTTTAATTTATTTATCGTATTTATTTGACTCATTTATTCTTGGCTTATTCAACGAAACCTTCAAATTATTAGATCAATATCGTCGAATGAAAAGTTTATTATGAATAAAAAACTAGGAAATGTTTGGTTGTGACCAAACTCAAGGCACTACTCAAAATGTTGCCCGGGGAGGGGGATCCCCGAAACCTGAGTTCAGATAATCGGTGTCCTGACAGAAATATCCTGAAACTTCAGAACAGGAAGTAGGAATACCAACACTCGAAAGGGATGTTAAATGCTGGCCTTCACATTTCTGTAGTTGCAGATAACATCCATGTTGGATCTACATCAAGTGTGACAGTTTTCAAGTGGTACGGATTCGGCCGATAGCGCGCCCTGGTGGGGATTTAGTCAATGTTGACCGACACGCTTCTTACTACAGCGCCTACGCCATATGTGATGAATGGTCCATGGCTCGTCAGTAAGTCAACAAGGTCTACATAAAGTTCAAGAGGCCGGGCTGTAACATACTGAAGTGAGCCTTATTGGTGACGTTACCTCACATTTCATTGCACAATGGGTGTGACCGTATACATAGAAATGAGCGCAAAGAATTGGAAAGAAGATCGGGTGGGGCTGGAATTGTTTACATTAAAGGAGAAGTACCGAGCCAGAAAATGTGTGAAGTTCTTGCCCAATTGCACTTGTGTCACGAATATTGTCTGGCATTGTCGGAGATGCAACAATGTCTTCATATTTTTAAGAGTTTCGAAACTATTAGCAGTTTTCTGAAAACTAATTGAAGAAAACTTGATTTAGAATTTCGTTTGCGAGAACGCACGCAGCCGGACGAGTGGGACGCACCTCCCGTAAAGACCGGCTAGTCCGTAATATAAAAGTTCATTCTACGGTTGCGCTGTCAAAGAAACACATTCTTATCTTGTAATTCACGTGCGTACACTTTCTAAATACCGTACAGAAACAGAGAAAAATAATAATTCCAATATATACGTGCCCCTATTCTTCCAAACATATACTTTGAGCAATAAATGATTGAAAACTTTACTGAGGAACGTACTGGAAAGTGTCTACGTGGTTAACCGAGAATGTCGTAATAGCACAACAAAAGATAGATTTTAATACGACAGAATTTGAAAATCGATAGTCGTTGGAACTGGCTCAGGATCGTGCGCATTGGTGGTGTTGAGCTGTAGTGTTCTAACCAGGCTTAATTATTTAAGGAGATTTCCCATCCCCGATTTGTCTCCTGAGTTGTCTAGATCTGAAGGAAACAAATTCATAGAAAATTTTTACCATACATGTAGGAATCGTTTTAAAATTGATCTTAAAGAAATTACATCAGGTTGTGGAGTAAATTGAACCTTCATATTTTATGAAATACGCGAAACGTCTTGACTAGCAAAACGACTACTACTTTTTTAAAGGACTCTACTCCGTGGGGTTAGTTACACACATTGAAAAATCCCGCATTAGTATTTACGTGCGAGACACAGAACAATTGAACTCGGTACTTACTGTTTGTTGGCATTGCAGTCTTCCGTCTTTATTGACTGAGTTGTTTTTTCATCGGTCGGCGTGGAGGCAGAGTCAGACGCTGCCGGTTGTCTACCTGGTGACAGCTTCGTAACTGCAAAAAATACCGTGACTGAGTCAGGAGGAGAAACAAAGTGGAACTCACTTATGGGAGGGGTTTATTTGCTACGAGGCGAACAGACCTCAAAGAAGATGCACGTTGTTTGGAAGCATCCTGTAGATCCAAAACATCTAGGAATAAACGAAAATACTCAATTCTATTGGTCAAATTTCACCATAAGGTCACACAACTGAGTAATGACAAAAGTAACTTCCTAAAAATATATAAAGTGTCTTAGAACACAAATTCAACGTTACGGAGAGACATACTGCCTTCATCTAAAGAAGGATTGAGGGCTGAAAATGGGGACAGTATGTTTATCCGAAAAGCTGGTCTAACTTCGTCCAATAATGTAACATCTTAAAGTAACAACACACTTTTCCACCGAGAAATTTGTCTGAAGCGTAACGCATCTGACTTCTATACGGGAGTACCAATTCGAATCTCAGCGGGTGGTCAGTCCACCGACTATCCTGACTGAGATATCTCGTTATTTTTCTGCCTCTGTAAACTTCAGGATACTGGACTGATCAAATCCTTTCCAATGAACAGAACGCGACCATCCTAAGTATCACTCTACGTTAACTAGCCATTGTAGTTGATATAATGTTGTTACATCAACTATGATTCATACATAAATTTTTCCGATCACCAGGTGTCAGGGAACTGACGTAAAATGAAAATTCAGAAAGATTTTCGTTCATAAATTTTAGAATTGATCTTCTTATGTTTTAAAATTAATCTTATGACTTCACAACTATAGGTAGGTTACAGAACCGTCTCTCTGTTTATAACATAAAGAATTTCCTTTAACTTTTGAAACGATTTTACAAAGGTAAAGTTAGTTTACAACTTTACGAAGAATTGTTTCGAAAGAAGTTTATGTTCCTTACTTTACAAGTAACATATACTTCTTATAAAAAGTCAATAAAATGTGATAATAGATCCAATCCATTCGACAATAAAATGAATAAATTATATTAACTCTATAAAACATAAGACAGAACTTCCCCTTGTCTAAGCAGATGTTTACTAAACTTTCAGATTATGATACCCATAAAAGCACAATCTTTAAAGCTGTTCTCATTTCTTGATGAGTCTGAATTGATATTGGACATTTACAAACATTCCTATTGCACAGCCCTCCAACTACAAATCTTGCTGTTATTGTCACAGTTAACGTATATAATGAAATTTAGCTCATGTGTTGCGTACATGGCTTGTGTGTGAATATGTAATGATGTCACTGGTGTATATGTGAGTACAGATTTTTCAATAAACACCGTACAGATGGACTTAGTTTAATTCTTTACGAACTTGAGAGATACTGAATCAATCATATTATTAAAGACGATGTGCACTGATACAGGGTGGCTTATTTATGTTCTTAGTTGTATCACAGAAATCAGTTGTGACCGCATTTGATCATGTGTCCACTGGAGGACACTGATTGGCACTGATGAAAATGTTTTCGTACCGGAGAAGTTAAAATTAAAAACTACATAGGCCCAATGCTGACTGGAATATAATTTACGAAACACTTCTGGTGTAATACAAAATTAGATAGCCTACAGAGATTGTTTGTGACATTTAAATGTACCAATAACAAGCCTGTACTTATGTATCACGATTACACACACGAGTCAATACAAAATGTGTTACAAAGTACACATATCTACACCAGATACGTTTAAGAATACGATAAAGCAGTTGTTTCTGTACAGGAATTAAGCCAATTGAATCAGAGTAGAAATTACCTGTAAACAACCTTTCGAAGCTGAAACTCATCAAAATATTTAAGAATCCAGACAGTACCAGAAAATAAAGAAGCACTATTCCATTACAAAAATCATCTGGCTAAAGTTGTTTAAGTAAATAATTCCTTTTTACAGCAAGAATCATACAAAATCCATACACACAAAACGTGGAGTTACTGACTTAAAAGAATCTGGTTTTAAAATGTTAAATTTGGCAGGAAAATACAGTAATTGCAGAAATTCAGCATCCAGATGTACAATACTGTAATAAAATCTCTTGAGAATAAAGTATATAGCTTCAGTGTCTCCTCTCGACATCAGAAAGTAATAAATATTACAAAACCCCTTCCTTCCAGTCGCCTGTTGTATTTTCTTTTTTTACGGAAACCGCTTAAGGGACATGAGTCACTTCTTAGAATTTCTCTTCCTCGTCTTCTATTCTCGTGGAAGGTGCGTAACAAACTTATAATTCACTGTCATAAGGAGGGTTGGAGTTCAGATGTCATGTTTACGCTACAGAAGAAATTAAAATAAGCATTTTAAAGGCAACAATGAACAGTACACAGCTGTGTTCTTTAATCGGGAAGACAGGACCTTCCCGTTTTACTTATTTCTTACGTTTTCAGTGGTGCTCATACACTGACAAATCGCAAGCTTAAAATTTCAAATTACGTCATTGGAGTTTATGATAGGATTAAACTGTCTGACAGGAGATCGAACACAGAAACAGCTGAGAGAGAATACCACCTACAATCAGCTATAAGGCTCACACTACAGTAGCCTACTTTACAGGAGCAAAGAGGAAGTGACGAAATTAAGGAAGCAGGCATCAGAATTATCAGGCGATCAGCAGTGTGAGTAAGGAGTCGTAATCCAATTTCCCGCAGGCTGTCTCTGCCTCCATCATCAGGGTTGAATGAGGGAGAGCCAGACTCCGAAATGTCATTCTCACACAGCTGGTCGCCTGAGAAGAACTCATTTTATTCGGTCGCCGCGAAAGCTTTGGATAATAGGAAGGAGAAATACCCCCTTATGGAACGGGGGTGACGAGGTGGAGAGGGGGCTTTTTTGTAGACAGCAAGGGTGTTGTAAGGAAGATGCAGTATTTCTTGCAACAGCTGCAGAGGCATCACGCCACCTGTGTCACTGTTATCAACAAATGTGTCGGTCACAACCGTAAAATTTTCGATTTCCTCCAAAAACTCTAAGTTGTTTACCCCCCTCCTTACAATCTTCTAGACTATAAGACATTCACTTCCTGCAAACAAAAGGGGGGGGGGTAGAGGACTTGAAAACATAAAGAGGAAAACAAAAGTAAATTCAATTCTGCAGGGAAGAGTTCATACGCCACAAACTTTAGCTTGAGGATATAAAAATATTTCACTCGCTACCACAGACGCTACAGAATGCTCCATAAACGGGTAAAAGGAAATTAGTGACGAGCACGGCTGTCTTCTGGGATGTTGCGTCGTGTCTTAGACACACTGACAGACGTTTCAGAATAAATCATTGCGTTCATCATCAGCGCAATGTCTATCAAACTACATCTCACAAGACAGCCATCATAATATCCGTCGCCATAAAAATCTAAAACCTCACAAATCAGTTTTTTTATTACTGCTTGAAGTTATTCGTGCTTTTCCTCGGCCCTTCAAATAAATGGGGTAGTAGATAGACCACGGCTAATTCCTTCACATTATTTTCCAATCCAATATTCACAACCAACTTTATGCGTACTGATGATAAGTGCTCCATATCAAATCCCATCACGACTCCGCTGTTTTTTTTTTTTTTGTCAGACTCAAATTCTGTCAAAAGAAATTCACGGAGTTTTAGAGACGGAAGCCAAATACGTCATTATGTCACAAGCTCATTTCAAGCGGTCCAGTACCGAAAATAGCTCTCGTATAGTCACTCCCTTGTTGACAAATTCCATTTCACTGTGATTAAAACAAAATGTCCGATATGGTGCTTAGCACTGCATAATTCTTAATTTTCTTACAAAACAAGTATGGTACAAACTTTCTCAATGTGTGGTCTAGATTATCAATAAATTACAAGGTTGCAAGACAATGCATTAACTTCAACTAATTCCTTTTGAGAAGCTAGAAATGGTATGCTAAGAAAGTCAAGAAATTCCCCACCTTTAATGGAACGTTTATTACCGTGTTCACAAGAGTACACCACTGGTTTATTATCCCCAGCTGGATGAAACCAATTGTTTCCTGAAAATCGATTTCAATATGACCTTCGCATCCAAGCCTATCTCTTCCTTTTGGGTTTTCTGACTAAAATTGTGCATGTAGTCATATTTCTTATCTGCCTGTTGCATTTTAATGCCCCACCTATCTCATCTTCCTTAATTTGATCACACAAAAATGCTTATCGAAAATGACTGTCTTTTGGGATGTGAGATTTGAGGTTCTCACAGTGAAAAGTATTAAGTTTCTGTAAGATTTGAGGTTTTCACAGCGATTTGTTTGAAGATTTCTGTCTTCTGGGTTGTTGCGCTGTGTAGTCTGGTTGATGTTTACCAACGTGAATGAATATCGCCCTGAT
Organism: Zootermopsis nevadensis; assembly: GCF_000696155.1. Next base: position 1,150,439 of record NW_019060077.1, read on the forward strand.
GAAGGAGGCAGTATGACCCCTGAAACGTTGGTTAACATCAACCAGACTACACAGCGCAACAACCCAGAAGACAGGAATCTATAAGGTGTCTGTCTTCTGAGTTTTTGCACCGCGTATTCTGGCAGAAGTTTACCGACGTTTCAGAGGCAGCTAGCACCAGACTACGCGGCGAAAGAACCCAGAAAATAGCCATTTTCGACTTATGGGATTTTGCCCTGTGTAATCTAATAGAAATCGGCCGACGTTTCAGAGGTACTTACTGCTTCCAACATCAGGTCGATTATCATGGGGACAGCGCTTCTGAAACGTCGGTAAATTCATATCATACTATGCGGTGAAACGTCACAGAACACATCTTCGTACTCGCCTCTGTAAAACCTAAATCTCACATGTTTAGCGAATCATTCAAGGTAAAGCAAAATTGAGGCCAGAATTAACAGTATATTAACATAATTTCCATTAAGTACAAGGGACGCTAAAGTAGGGGGCAAACATTAATAAACGCGTGGGATAAATTCCTGCTCACACCAGTGTACCACCCTGGCTGGGCCTCGAAACTTTATACCAACACTAATACGTTTTGTTAATAACTATGGCGCGTATAATTTAAGATAAAAACTTATAAATGAGTCTAGAGTATACTTGTACGTTGTAACCAGATCTTTGACAGTGCATGACGAAGCCTCCGAAAAGTTTCGTGTTGCATGACGCACCTGTTTTCCGGTGCCTCACGTAGAAACCTCACATAAATCATACGACGAAAGACAGCGCTGTCTTTCACCCCATAAACTAGTCCATTACTCCTGCGATGTACGTAACAGAGTTCTACCTGGCATGTGCTTTCTATGACGTTCAAATGCTGACTCGTGACGTAAAGTTACGCTTCGTGAACCTGGTGACAGGTGCCAAACATCAACTCACTTCCCACGGAATTTATCTGCGGCGGTTTGGAGAATACCCGGCTTACAAATGCATGAACGTTGCCACGGGCGTTTTGTAACTCCACTGCCATCACCTTGCGGGGTGTTTTAGACCATGGAGTCTGTTGTGGTGGCATACCACCTCTCCTCTTACCTCTGTGCTTGTCTCTTTCATTAGTAACCTCTTGTTTTTGCACTTCATTAGGTGGGAAGTTTGCTGCTTCGGATCCTACCTTCTTGTGGCTGACAATGCAAATTTGTTCTAATTAGATTAGCAGCTTCTAAACGTTGTCGCAGGTTTCTTACATGGGCCTATTTGTGCATGTTAGTGAGGGGATTAACGATATATTAAATTTTGTTGCGTTCATTTGGGCCTACAAAATAACTGGATACTGCACCGATCATTCTCTGTATACGAAATCAGTCAAGTAGAAATCTTATAGAATTTAGAAACTGTAATTTTCTTGGGATTTTATACGACAATTAAATAGTTCTCATACAAATACCTAGAAATTAAATTAGAATTAAAAGCTTTTTAAATATACTACTATCACTTAAATATATTTTAAAGACAGTTTTATTTATTTTAAATTTTACAAATGAAGGTTATTATAAAGTAGACTATTAACCGGGTGTAACTTTACGTAAAGCGAGTCAGAAGATTTTTCACAGTTGTTAACGTAACAACAAACTGGGTTTGACCTCTAACAATTTTACGGACGACTGTAACATGTCATTCCTTTCAGCTGTTGCATATCAGTGCACATTTCTCTTTGTCTTTGATTTAAGAAACCCACAATTCTTGGAAAGTTAGCTGCTTAGGTATGAAGTTTCACCTGATAACAGTCAATTCAGCACGTAGCGGAATGAACCACAATCCCCCTTCACGCACCTTCTACATTTTTCCTGTACTACAGTTCAGGCGATGGCGTGACCTTGCCGCAAAGAAAAGGGAGGAGACTCAGAAGAAAATACAAATTACTGGAAGAATATCGCCCTGATGACGGAGGCACTATGACCTCTGAAACGTTGGGTAACATTGACCAGACTACACAGCGCAACAACCCAGAAGACAGAAATCTTCATACTCACTCACCGCTGTGAAAACCTCAAATATTACAAATTACTAATTTATACAACAAATAAACTCATTCATTTACACATTTAAAATACGTTAACTTCTAATTTTGTTTGTGAGAGGAGGGTTGAACTTCCTGAGTCGGCCAATTCTTCGGCTAACTCTTCCAAGAAAGTGAGGCCCATAATGATTGGAGTGAGGAGCTCTCCTTCGCTGGCTGTCATAGCAAAAAGGGTGAGAATGAAGTCGCTGTTCGTCTCTCGTTTCTTCCCGGACGTCACTTCCGCAGATATAGAAGACTCGCTTAAATACCAATTAAAGCTAACGTCGCTTACCTGCACCAGGTTAAAGACGAAATTTAACTCGTATGCGTCATTCCACATTTCAGTCGTGGAGGATGACTTCCATCTTGTAAACAATATCGGTGTCTGGCCTAGTGGGTGTTTAATTGCTCCGTATTTTGGTCATCTTAATCCTGACCAAATTTATTCCCCCCCGACTCTTTCATCTCGTCCATCCTCCCCTGGTGCAGAGGTTTCAGCCTTAGGGGTCGCAACTTCAGATCAATTAAGTGTAAATGCCATTTCTGAGGAACCTCTGGGGGATGGGGCTACTTCACTCAGTTAAATGGCTCGCACCGGTGATGTCAACACGGGTGGTTTTTCCATGTCTACTAGAAAACAGCATTTCAATTCTTT
>NW_019060077.1:1166409-1194148 GCF_000696155.1 Zootermopsis nevadensis
GGGAAGGAGATTTGAGACGATAGAAGAGATTCAGGCAGAATCGCAGATGGTGCTTGACAGGCTGACAAAGAAAGATTACCAGGGATGCTTCCAGGCTTGGAAGCGGCGCTGGGATCGTTGTGTTTACTCCCAGGGGAACTACTTTGAGGGTGATGGATGAATTTAATACCTGAGATAAGTGTACGGGTTTTTTTTATAGGCGCAGTCTTGAAACTTTCCGATCGCACCTCGTATGTCGTACGTGTATAGTAAAATTACGAATATGAAATTAAACATAAAAATGACTTAAAAATACATTTACATATGATTAGCCTATTCATCCCTATTTCTCGCGGAACCCTAAGGTTCCAGGGAACCCCGGTTGAGAAACGCTGGTCTACACTATCTATCACACGTGTTGGGAAGGTTACATCAGGTTAGTGATTGTTAAGCTTTAATTGAATCTGCATTGTCACTTACCTTTAAAATAATTGTAAATTAATACTTCCATCGCCGAAACTTTAGCATACACAACCAATCTTAAGCACAAGGATAGTTTTACTGTATTTAACATCACCTCGGATTAATAAAACAGGGAAATTCGCTTTATGTCGATAATCTTAACTAAGGCCACAAGCGAACAGCCCTTCATATACACCAGACTGCACGGCGCAATAACCCAGAAGATAACCATCCTGTGAGTTTTTAAAATGCACAACTCTCTAGACGGCGTGTATGCAGGTGAATAAATGCCATTGAATAACACAAGAATCAATAATTTATTTTTAAGATATTCTTAAGTCAAATTCGTTTTTACATATATTTTTGAGGTTAATTCCATCCGCCAGAGAACGTTTAAATAGCCATTATAAAAACATTTTCCCAGAACGTTCCTCATCTTTCGCTCTGTGTATAACGGAAGGAAGGTTAAAGTAATATTTAGACTCTGCTCTGGGTTTTTAATACAAGCAGCGTATTCCATCGTTCTTTTTCAATCATCTTAAGTGCCCTGCTCCTTAGGTACTGCTAGTTCTTCGTAGGCATAGAACTGAAAAATCAAAGTTCATTTTTCACGCTCTAGACGCTCCGTCAGCCAGTCGTCTTCAAAAGCCTGTTGCTAACATCTTTTAGTATAATTATAACTCCATTAGTATTCGTATAACTTCCCTGAAAAGCTTCTTCTGCCCTGGAAAGGGACGCGAATGGAACTATAAACATGATCCTGGAATCCCCTGGGTTCTGAAACGACTGAACGTACATCGTCAAGTCAAAGAGCACATGTGCAGTTTACTTTCTCTCGGCGATGTCTGTATAAAGTCTCTCTTCCTCGTAATTTAGAAACTTCTTTCGATTATATAAAATTCTTCTCCGTCATCAGGTCGATGGGTAAGCTCCTGTCAATTTCCAGCACGCTACGCGGTGCAACGTTGCAGAAGAAGCCATGTTGAAGTTTGTTATGTGGGTGGGTGGGGTATCTCTAGAAGACTACCTGATAGCCTCTGAAACGGTTAGGTTATGTTAGGTTAGGTTATACTTATTTCTTGGTTAACATTTCTGTATGTTTTACGCGTTTATACGTTCTTGTAACACATGAACCTTGAACCAAGAACCTCGCAAGCTGACGTCAGTCATTCTGTACGTAGTTGAAATTAGACAGCACGACCCTCCGAAACGTCATGTGTATTTTTATTCCGACAATAAACACTGACCACAGAAAACTGTCCAATGCAGAGACTAATTAAGTAATTTCCTTCTAATGTGTCTAGGCCGTTTAGTATTCTGCTGAAATTTTGAACTAAATGCGAGTTTAGTTTCGTACGCTGACTTGAAACGGATACGGTATAAAGCGGTCGTAATTTAACTGAAAATATTAATTGGGAAGAGAGAGATGTTACAGGAAACACCTGATGACCGACAAAGGCGGGACAACGATTTATGAATGAAACAGCACTAACAAATATTTATGTTTGAAGCAGACAATCTCCCAATCGACACAATGCATCGAAAAGGGTTTTCTTTCCTACTTCTGTCATAATAAGCAAGTGTTGGCTGGTGGCTTCGATGGCAATCATTTTTTAATGCGCGTGTGTTGTTGTAAGCGTTGCTTTAATAATACTGTTCTACTCTCAAAGGATGATACTTATGAATACGTGTGTTTACGAGTTCAGATTTTCCGTCCTTCTTGACGGAAAATTTACTTTAAATCTGTTATCCACAACTGTCTTACAAGATAAGGTAAAATAGTACAACTTCAGAAAAATACATGTGGAATTCCAAGACGTTTAAAATGACTCACAAGCTAATATAAACACAGCTTATAAAGACGAAGTTGCTTGATAATGAAACGTTGGGTTACATTACCTTAAAATTTAGTTCTCTAAATGTGCATTTAATTCCATCCTTTCATGAACAGGCAGTTCACTACAGGCTAACAATACTTGGGTAGACTCTGAAGCCATCAATCAAGCATTCTGACAACGCCCATACCGCCCATCCACTGACCACCTACGTCAAATATTAACTTATTCGCCTGCAACTTTAATTAGTCCTGTATCCTATTCCAGCGATTCGCTTTATGCCTTGTTTGCTAACTTGTAGCTATTCAACTAATATTCTGACAATAATATTCTGTCTTGGTTCTCTGACTTAAACTCATATTACTGTATATCTGTCGGACAGCTTGTCAGTCTGCCAATCCGCCTAACCAACCAGCCACCCCTATTTCTCAAACAGAAGCATATCTAGCCCTTAGCAAACATTCATAAGAAGTCTGCTTCTTCCCGTGTCGCAAGCGCTTATTTATTCCCTCTTGTCTTGCATCTCGTCCGTGTGGTTCTCAGTCATGTCCCATAAACCACTTTTGCAAAGATCCGCCCACACGTACACCGCAAAGGCAACGCTTCAGAATTCAATTAAGTTTCGAAATCTCAATTCAGTGACTGCGTGCCGAGGTTCCTATGGCTTTCCACAGAACCATGAACAAATTCCCACCCTCCACCACGAAAGGGTCACAAAAGCTTTCCTTCCTAATGTCTTCCTACATACCATTATTTTCGCGTAAAGTGTGACGTCACACAACTTCGACTGGTGCCACCGCGAATTCTCACTCTGGAATGACTACAAAGGGGAAAGTCATGTATTGATTGACGGAAGGAATCATAAAAATTCCGTAACGGAGAGCACAAGGACCCCCTTAACATATTATATGAAGCTTCCGCGGTTATCAGTCGTGTCAGGTGGTTGAACGGAGAAAACATGATGTTATACCTTCCTTAACCTTAACATTCCGAACATCGAACGTCGTGGCTAAGTGCTCTGCCCTCCTGCTTAGAATTTGAAACATTCCGGGTGGATCAGCTATTTTTACACTGGTTTCAGTGGTTTTCCTCAGTCCCTCCACTAAAATTTCGAGATATAACTTTAAATAAGGCCACGGCCGCTTCGTTCCAAATCGTTTCCAATTCATCATTTGCTAATCACCCTGTTATTCGACGCTGCACAGCATAAGCTACTGAAAAGTCGTTAAATAGACCATAAATACGGTAGATATGTATTGTTCCGTCGGTTTTCACAGAGGACTCTGTTGTTCGTAACACTATCATCATGATACGAGGGTCGCTCATTAAGTAATGCCCCACATTTTTTTCCTCAGAATATATTTATTCAAGATGGCTCAAATTTAGTGACAATATAAATCAATGTCTCCTTTACACATACTATTTTTCCACATAGTCCCCATCAACTTGTACGGTTTTACGCCAGCGTGGAACAAGTGCATGCATGCCTTGCCGGTACCAGCTCTTGTCCTGTGCACGTAGCCATGTCCTCACTGCTTGAATCACGCTCTCGTCATCTTCAAATCTTGTTCCGCGGATAGCATCTTTAAGGGGCCCAAAGAGATGGAAGTCGGAGGGTGCCAGATCTGGACTGTAGGGTGGATGGGGTAGCACCGTCCAACCCAATTTGGTGATTTCTTCCCGGGTTCTCAGACTTGTGTGAGGGCGTGCATTGTCGTGCAGGAGCAAAATTTCTGCTGGATGCTTGTGAGGCCAAACTCGTCGAAAACGCTTCTTGAGGGTTTTCAGGGTCCTGATGTACGCGTCTGAATTGATGGTCGCACCTCTTGGCATCACATCCACAAGAATGACCCCATCACTGTCCCAAAAGACAGTCATCATGACTTTTCCGGCGGAGGGAGTTGTCTTGAATTTCTTCTTTCTCGGTGATTGAGGATGATGCCACTCCATTGACTGCCTTTTTGTCTCTGGCTCAAAGTGGTGTATCCAGGTTTCGTCACCTGTAATGATCCGGGACAGAAAGACCTCTCCCTCAGCATCAAAACGCTCCAACAATTCAGAAGAAATCGTTTTCCTTTGAATCCTGTGGTCTGCTGTGAGACTTCGTGGAACCCATCTTGCGCACACCTTCGAATATGCAAGAGCCCGGATAATTGCAATCACACTTCCATTGCTGACTGAAAGCTGTTGGGCCAATTGTCGAGTTGTGATGCGCCGATCCTCACGAATAATGGCATCCGCGCGGTTCAACATGTCTGGAGTGGTGGCTGTGGCAGGACGCCCAGAGCGCGGCAGATCACGGAGCTCGGTTTCTTCACTTCCTGAAGCTTTAACTCTCTTAGCCCAGCGACCAACGGTGCTCCTATCGACTGCACAGCTTCCATACACAGCACACAAACGTTTATGAATGTTCACCACCGTTTCTTTTTCAGCAACAAGGAATTCAATTACAGCTCGTTGCTTGTAACGAGAGTCGTTCACAGACGCCATTTTAACAGTTCACTACAGCTCCGCTATCGGTTGGAATCATTTGAAACTCCGTACACGAACGCGGGAAACATCATAAAAGTAATCCGAACAGGTTAGTGCAGCGGAAACGCTCTGTTTCACACGTAGTCGGTTCGAATTTCGGTAAGGCTGCAGCCGAAACTGTCTGAGGTTTTGTCGTCGATTTTATAGTTTCCTAGACAACTACTAGGAGAATACCTTCAGCAGTCATCGCTTCCTTATAAATTATCACATTTCAAGCTGTAAATTATGAACATGCAGTTAAAATATGTGGAAAATACCTTAAAAATCCATCAATGTTTGCCTTAAACGCCGCGTGGAATTATGGGTAGTAACCAACGTTTCGGAGAAAAATACTGACTAAATATTCAGGGTAAAGATGGAGACCGTAATACTAATTTATTTATCTCGGACTTCATCCTTCTTCAGTTTAAATTTTAACCACAAAATTTTTTTGAATGATTGATATTGGTATTTAGGTATAAGGGGCCGAGCGGGGACACACATTCAATTTATCACATGATTACGGTCTAAATTCCTCCGAAACGTTGGCCATCGGCCTACAAGTAAACAGGACGTTAAAAACCATAACAACACCGACATCTTCAACGCCGTGAAAACCTCTGTCTCAAATCGTATAACCTAAGAATCAGCCATAAAGATACATTAGAAAATGAGAATGCACGTGGTAAGCGCCTCAAATGGTATCAGGAAAAGACAAATTGGTGGGACGGGAACGAAGGTCGCCGCCAGATGTAGATCTGTGTGCACCTGGGATTCGTTCGTGCCTCGGATAATTTCCCCGGCATCCCTTTATGAAGGAATCGATAAAAAGGCCTCCTCTTCCTTCGAAGCGTCCTGGCGGGTTACGACGCGTTCCGAATAAATGGCATCACGTGACCCGGAGGCTCGGCCAGACGCAGCCAGCATCGGCATGGAACGAGTAATCGACGCGAACTTCGGCTCCACATGGCCGTTTCATATAATAATGTCTTTATTTGCGTGTACGTGTGATTACGTGGCACTTTACAGTTATGTTAATGGAAAATCAGGATTAGTTAGTAACAAAGTGTGAAGACCTGATGGACGAATTTATTTTCACAGACATTATCAAATGACAAAGACATTTAAAACAAAATGACCGGCGTTTGTGAACAAGAACTTTGCAGCATGAAATAATTAACTAATCTGCTCCACTTAGCTGTGGCAAGGAGCTCAGCTGAACAAAAACTCCCCTGCTATTTCAAACCTTGGTGTTCCCTAGTGTTCACAAAAGCCCGTTACCGTGCCAACCCTGAGCCAGGTAATTCACTCTACAAACACACTACCTACTTCTTTAAGGTAAATTGTTATATCATCCCACCTACGCCTGGGTATAACAAGTTGTTTCTACCTTTTAAATTTTCCGACTGAAATTGTAAGACTCCTCGTCTGTCCTGTATGCAGGCCTACTACATGCCCCGCCAATCCATCATTTTGTGATGTCATAATTTTAATAACATTTGGAGAAGAGTACAAATTATGAAGTTCCTTGGTAGGAAGTGCTAGGTTAATTAGCCGAAATAAAATGTACACACCACGTGATATTGTTGTTTATTCTTTGCATCTGTTCATTTATTTATCCGTCTGATTTTCTTCTTTTACTCCATATATTTTCTTCTTTGGTATTACTGAACTATCTGCACAATCCGAACAAAATGGCCAGCGAACGTATTTACATGATAAAAACAGCTGAGCCATTTTACGCATATCCTACGTCACATTCATGAAAATTATACATAAGTCCGATGGCACGGAATTCCATTATACTCGATCCAATATTTTCTAGTCTACTTACGTCGTTCTCGTTTAGACCATAAATGAATTTAAACGAAGGATGAAAGGGCCACACTGAGAATTCTCGACCTGACACTAACAGCTTAAAGAAAACGCCATTTTTGTTTTTAAAAAACCGGAATAAGTAAGCTGAGTTTGCTATACAGGTTTGTGGTAACTATATATACCGTTAATATATTTACATTTGTAACAACGAAGTAGACAGAAACGCCATCTAAAACATAGCATATTCAGACAAGTTTTGTCCTAAAACGCAACTGTGTGGCTAAAGAGAAGTGACTTCATTCGAACGTTACCGTTAAACTGATGCAAGCAGAAATAGAAATTTTGTTGTCAGACATACGAAGACTGTGAAATTAAGCTGCATACGTAATGTAGCAATCATAGAAAGGATTACAAAAAGCTTGGCTATGTTTGCGATCGTGTTACCGCAGCAACGAATTTTAATCGTTAATACAAGTCTACAGCCATATTGAAATATTTAACTATTCCAGACCTGTATACAGTAGCCCACGCCGACTGAACAGCCTTTTGTACGCGTATATTATTTATAGAATTTGTGGCTGATATTTTTTATAAAGTGCAGTTACTATTTATCATCAAATAATAAATAGTTATATTATCTATACATTTCCAAAACAATTAATCAACATGTGCTGCTTTAAAACATATGCATATTCTGTACAATTGAGATCTTGAAAATTAACATCTTTTTTTTAAAAACAACTGAATATGTAAACCTGCTTGCAAAGCATTTTAAGAGATTTCCAAAAAATTGTAAATAAACTGTCATCGTTTAGAAATCAAGGGCCGGCCAAGCGGTAAGAAAAGACGAGTGTGGCTTGAGGTATTGAAAGGTTAAGAACCCCTGATTTACCCCAAAGAGTAAATATTGAGGGAATATTATAATACATGAATTTACTTCTCCGTTGCATAAACGGTACAGAAAGAAATCGGGATTTTTGAAAAAGTGCGAGAGGGGTAAAGGTTAATAACGCTATTGCAGGGAACTGCTAATAACTTTTCGACAATTAACCAGAGTGATTAATAGCACACGCCGAGAGTATATTTGTAACAAGTTACATTTCTATTGGCAAACTTGAGCAATTAGCAATTACTCAAGTTTATTTTGACCCAGTAGCCGCAAAGCCAGACGTTATCGGCAGGCGGAACGTAAGAGAAAACTGCTCTAATGGTTGTTTGAGCTCAGTATAATGTCTTACAAACAGGGCCCGACGGGACATTGAAACAGCTGGAGGTAATTACAGGAAAAACCTAGATCAGAAACATGTGTTAGCTCTGTTCAGTTGTGGCTGTTCATGGTAACTAATAAACCGAACATAAATATCTGGATCAAAGAATGAAGAAACGTTCCAGTTCAGAGGGTCGAACTCTGAGTCAAGCAGACTTCTGTCATCTATAACATTCCCTGCCTCACATACAATTAAAGGGACGATATGTTTATATGTAGTATCATAATATATGTGTGCCAGTTCATTTGTCTTTGCGGCAAACAGAACAAATCTCTGCCCTTGATATCAAACTCCAGTCGCCCCGACGATCTAAAGAATAACTTAGCAAACTTAAGATTTCAGTAACATACTACTTGTATATGCTGGCATTACAAACCTGCGACACAGAGTAATTTTTATACGTTACTTTCGTAACGTGCAGTTAGTTACCCATCCTGAGAAGATAGTGCAGTCATCCATTTGTCTGCTTGAAGCCCGAAATTCCTTATCGGACTTTAAAACTGTCACACTTGGTGTATAATATCGACTTTTGGATGCGAGCCTCGTCGAATGTCAGCATTAATCAACGTTTCGGCAAACAACGAAGTTCCCACATTCAAAGTGATGTTTAGTGGGGCGACTTCTGAAAGCGTCATATAGGGTAGACAGTAGGCGGCCTGTTTGCTGAAACGTTGGTTAATACATAACATTCGAAGCGGCTCACACCTTACAGCCGAAGTAATGCACTGAATTCCAGCTACGAAAACCTAAAAACAAGTTTTATAAATTCCGTATAAACACAACAGTTAATAAACTACCAGTACTGTAATCACGCGACTTAAAACGAGCACATGTCAACTGTGGTCTTCTGTGTCACCAACTTTCGGAGGAGCTTACATACCTCTCCCCGCTCATCAAGAGAGCTCGATTCTCTGCCCTTAACATGTGAGGAAACCATAGAACTGCTCTTCTAACAACAATAACTTCGACCCTGAAGATGGAGTAGACTACGTTCCTCCGATTCGTCGGTAATCACCAATAAGACGCCATGGCGTCATAAACCGGAGAACCACAATCAAAATCTTTACCAAAAATCTCGGAGAATTAAGATAATTTAAATGGTCTTACCTTTTTCATGAAGGACATCACATTAGTCGGCAACATGGCTGCGTGTTCCTTATATCTTGCACTGCTTTATGAAACCACAAACTCACAAATATGTGTTTTTCAAAGTTGTAAATCACTTGAACTTTCAGTATTATAATTGTGCATAATTCTACATAATGTTTTGCTGTTTCTTGACTAGGGCACTACTAAACCGGGATTTTCTGGTTACGGGGGGGCAGAAATCGCCACCCCTTCATATTTGTTAACGCCAGACGTTGTTCTCGTGTTTTACATGATGGTGTCCGGTGCGCAGATCCGGTAAAGCCATCTTGTTACCGTCGAACTGGGTGACCAACCTGTGAACAAGAGACACGAAATCATAAGCTTCGCGGGTACGAGAAAAACAAACTGGAAATACAAGAATAACAAAGAAACATAAAATCCTTTGTAAATGATGACGCTACATTTATTATCACAAAATAATAAAGATTCTGTATATCACGTTTCAGTCTTCAGACCACCATCTCGAATATTTGAATATCTCCAGTCTATTTTATTTCTTTAGAGGGGTGGGGATGAGAGACTAAGTTTTGCATACAACAAAATTTAAAATTATAATTATGAATAGTTCAACACAATTATTTAACTGCGTATTCAAGTTTACTTCATCCGCACCGGCTGAGTTCTGCGTGACCTGAACGTAGCAAACCGCGACTCTCAAGAGACACGTCACAGGTAACAACCCCGTCCGTCCGTCCGTCCGTCCGTCCGTAATGCGTATGAAGCACGAATGTGGGTCTGTAACTCCCAACTGCCGTGTTTATGAGAAATGTGCATGCATGTCGTCGTTATCCTCAGTCATCTATACGGCGTTGTCAGGCGGATGATTACAATCTGATATTTAAATTTATGTGTGTGTGCGCGCGCTACGTTGTGCCTCTGTTAATATTTAATGTAAACATCGTCAGAGAGAGAGCTTATGCAGACTCTTTCCGTATCAGACATATTGATATAATCATACTTTAAGAAAGTTACATCTTGTCACTTAGGTTTTCGCAGATAAGCAGCGTCGAATGTTTTTTTCCAACGTTTCGGCAAACGCTGCAGTTGGAGTTGCCAACTACGCTAAAATTATACAGCTCTGTTACAAAGCTTAGAAAAACAAACTGCTTAAAAATCTTTCAAATGTGCAGCGGTCCTTTTAAATTTGAAGTACACAGAGTTTAAAAATGTGTTTTTACAAGTTTTCTTCCCCAATCAGTTACATCAAAGTTCACCGAAGCACATCTGGTCATGATTATCTGAAGTTACTCGACAATGGTCGCTTCATTAAACCAGTATCTTATTGTAGACTGCCCATTGAGGTATATTTGACGTACACAACGTTTCAGAAGCTGACTGTCACAGCCGAGAGATTGGTAATCTTTCGTAATCGATAGTTTCCAGAATAAAATCTTGGGTCGGAGACGGGCTATTTTGACTAAGGGTTTTAGTGGTTTTCTTCAGTCCTTCAATCATACGACAATTATGCATTTATTTTATACGCGGAGAATACGTAGCATAAAAGTGTAAAATTTTTAAAATATATTATTAAACAGCCTGTACCGAGCTCTGAGAGATATCTTTCTCTGGACTGTTTGCTGCCAGGAAATGACTAGACTACTAAAGAAAAACCTTGTGGCCATTACGTTTCGCTCAGATGTTTCTGAAGAAAGGATTTCTAAGTATTTATGTGCCACTGCTGGAACAAATTGAAAAAAATAAAAAATAAGTACACAATTTCTAAGTATTCAGCTTTGTGTAAACAAGGCTTCCAAGTTAATTAAACAGTAATTACAAACTAAGTTTACACTTCAAAAGATGGAAATGAGTTAGAGAAATGTTTGAATTCCAATTAACTAACAAGAATTCTAATGTAGCACACGACTGTAAGCAAATGAATGTCACCATGGAAAGAGTTTTACCGGAGTGACGAGATTGGAAAGCGTTTATAGCTTGTTACTATGGTAACGGAAATGAGCTAATAGAAGCATGCTCATTACGTGGATAATTACAGTAGACTCTGCTGCTCGATCAATATCATCAGCGGCATCGAACAATCACGGGCCCTGAAAACATCCGACTCGTCTGAGATTGCTTCACCGTGCACCACCACTCATCATCATCATCATCATCATCATCATCTAATGACCTGCTAAGGTTACAACGGTGTGTGCAGCCACTAGGATTAAAATAAATGCTGTTTCATTATCAGAGGTTTTGAAATTAATTTGAAGTAATCTCTTTCTTTCTTGAGCTAATCTACATCTTATTAAGCAACCCACATGCTGGGCTTCTGCTAGACATATGAACTGTATTTAAATTATATTAAACAAAAGGCAGTAAAAGAGAAAATCGGTAACTTTAAGGTTATAAAAAATACAATTGAGTTTTCTTACTGCAAAGAATCTTCATTTCTCGCAAACCGCTTAGCCTTTCTGAAACGCGATCCGATTTTCTACGTCGTCGAAGTTCGGATTCTGCCTGCATTTTCTATACTTTCATGGCATCGCCATTTTCCTTGTATATGAAAGGTCCTTAAAGATCCAACTTCACGTCTGGAAATCATCATTGAGTTCGAGTGATTCTGCTGTCTCCCGAAATACGATACCGCGACTTCCTTAATAGATTCCTAGCAAGAATATCGTAATCTAAGCGGAACCTCACACCCAACGTGTGCGCTATGCATCACGAGGAAGAGTTTACCGTTCTGCTTCGTGCTTGGGAGGATGCCAGCTAAACCTCAGCCCGGAAACAGGTTATTCAGATCGAAGGGTCTCCTCAGTATTACACCCAGGCAGACTCTGGGATGACACATTAACATAAGCAACGGCTGGTTCCTGTAACATCGGTTACAGCTCATTATTAGCAACGTCTTGCCATTGTACGTTACATATAAACCTGTACAGTTGAAGACGTGTTGTCGAGAACCCAAAAGCCAATCAGCTAGGCTTACCTACGTACATGATTGCCTACGCAACGTTTTAACCCCAACTTGTCTCTCCATTTAAGTGTTCAGATCTCCTATGGCAGTTAAATTTCCTGGAAAGTCGAAATTTACATGTTTCTATTCAACACCTCAGTTTCATGTCTATCAATACGAAGAAACGCAGTCCACTCTGACTTTATACTCCTCCTTGAGACGTTACTGAATAGATTTCTCGCCTTTTTTGGAAAGAGAAGTTTCATTGTGTTCATAAGTCTGAGGTATTGCGTAACACTTTACAACATGCTATACGTAAACCCCAAGGTGGTGACCACCTCTAGTCGACTGTCCGCGACTACTACACTTGTAATTAGGCCTGCAAACCGTATTTTCCTTCCGCACCCTGAGGTCCTGATAAAGCTTCCACTTAACGTGCGTAACAGCCATAGTCCTAATAGGATTAATCTTAATACAAACCGAACAGGCAAAATTTTGTATTCGTCAGAATACGATGGTTCAATACTCCATCACGTCATCACATTGTTAAGCGTTTTTTTTTTTCCTTGGCGTAAGTAAAGAGCAAATTATGGGCCCGTCCATGTCTGTCTGTCTTTTATCCCACTGTTATAACAATCATCTTTGAACACACTGTTGCAAGTTACATTGATTTAAATGGTTACAACAATTACCTTGGATATCACCGCTGCAACAATAGCCTTGAATACCATTTCTGCCTTTGATACTATCGTTGTATTTGTTGTTCCCTTGGTTGACGACATAGAATATGATGCATAGCAAAGAAACCTTTGAAATTTTATTGTACACCAAAGAGTATACGTCGTCATATTTGAAGACCCGATTATAGCAGGTCTAAGCAAAGAAAAAGCCACGGGAAGTGCGCTCTCGTAACTCGAAGCTCAAGGAAATTCATATCTGTATCGATATATCGACAATCAATCTTGGAGTATGGTGTTGAGAGCTTCTGATGAGCCATCGGAAGCGCCGAGACGCTTATTAAATGTCACACCATTGTGTGTAACAAGCCTCCGCTAGCGATGGAGCAGCTAGGGCATCAGGATTTCACAAAAGAACAGCTAACAATCAAAGAGCGTGTTGCTTCGTAACACTTGCATTTAACAATACATTTCATGCACAGGG
This sequence comes from Zootermopsis nevadensis, assembly GCF_000696155.1. The sequence goes on from NW_019060077.1 coordinate 1,179,492, forward strand.
ATAAAGTTCTCACACGGTGATTAAATTCACAGATCACATACAAAGAAGAATGAAACGATCATGACAATAATGATTGATTCTTCATTACTTAGTGATACAGTTTACCATTGTTAAGTGCCATAAAGGACCCGCTCGCGTTGTGTAAACTTGTTTTGTACCCTCAGGAGCTTAGGTTAAAGAATCACCGTCTGGAATCGAACCCCGATTGACCAGCCCGTAGGCATTCACTTTACTGACAGCTATTGTAATGTAACAAAATGATCTCCAAAAACACTGAGAGTAACGTCCAGTTATCATGAAGTAAAACCACGTTAAGAATAGTTCTATAATATCTTTCATCAATAATCAAGTGTTATAAAACATCTATCATAGACTTTGCAACAACTGAGTGAATAAGTTGTCAAAATATCTGCAATATCTCCCCCCCTCCCACAGCTTTTATCTTTACTGCGTCAGTTAGGACTACAAATATGTTGGATGGAGTTATGAATCTTTACACAGTATTTCTACACAACGCTTGAAAGACAAGGCTTACCGGCGTGGGCGACCACTCAACTGGTTACTGGAAGTCGGATGATGTATATGTCGTCATAGGAAGAATCAATCAGTTGGTTATAATTTTGAAGTTCTCAACGAATCAAAAGCACGGGCTATGCCGAGTATCCCACGCAAAAGAGAGACCGCCATAGTTTACGTTGTCAGTTTTGTTGCGATGAAATAAGACTGTCTGTCAGAGCACTTCGATGCGTTTTGTTAAAACCCGAGCTTAGAGAAGTTTTGTGTGATGGTGGGGGCTGGGGTCATTTGGCTTCTACAAAGAATTCGTCTGTTTCGACGTTTCGTCAGTTCATAAATTACTAGCCATAAATGAGATATTATCGTTTCTTCCCCGTGTTTATCAGTGTCCAGCTGACATTATCTTAAAATTACACTTGGTAGTCGTAACCCACCCACGGAAATTGTCAAAGGAAGAAGACTGCTTCAGTTTGGTATTAAAACTTAATACGCGTTCCAGAATATATTTTATTAATCATTAATGCACCAGTAGTAATAAATTAGAGCCACGGTTAGAACGCTGGCCTTGTAATCCTGGGGTCTCGGGTTCGATTCCCGGCGGTGCCCGAATTTATAACTTGTGTTGTTGGGCAAGGCCGTGGTCTAGGCAACACGGAGTTTTCCTCCGGGTGCTTCCCCGGTTTCTCCGTGGCATCCCAACAATTACTCCATTGACACACAGAAGAAGGCAATGGCAAACCACTTCTGGATCATCTGCCAAGAACGTATATGAACAGGTCCCAGTCCGAGAAAAGGATGGAAGGATCCTGTTCATATGGACCTGTCGTCAGACAGAACACTAAATAAATAAATATAAAAATAGTAATAAATTAGAAGAAGACAATAACCATGGAACGGAAATAATCAGAAAGTGGGAAACGTTAAAAATATATCACACTGAACTCATTTCACGAATTAAAATACAGAACTTCGCCATGTTTCAAAAACAATAGAACCCATTAATGTGTGATACTCTTAGGTTCAGACAATTACGTTTATATTTGATGTAATAGTTTCCTGTTACTTCTAAGACATCCACAATTAATCCTCAAAATGTGATTGGAAATTATTGCGGCGGTGAGTCCGAAGATGGCTGTCTTCTGGGTTGTAGAGACGTTTAATCTGGTAGATATTTACCAAAGTTTTACAGGTCTTTGTTACCATCATAATCAGGGCGATGGAGTCAGGAAGGACCTCTGAAACGTTGTTAAACTTCTTCCAGACTAAACAATGCTAAGACCCAGAAGATAATCTTCAATGTGTAGCCAAAGCGCCCTACAAATACACTAGGCCACTTTCTTAACTTAACCTACGTTTTGTTTCTTTCTGAACTTCCACCTCAGTTGCTCTGTTTCAGATTTCTCTTGGTCTCTCTCTTCCTTCTACTCTCCTGAGGGTTCGACCAAGCTTGTTTATACTTTTTGCCCCTTCCTTAGCGTATGTCCAATCCAGTTTCACTTTCATTGGTTGGAGTTTTAATATGAACAGGCCTATGTCTTAAACCGCAACATTAAGTACGCAGTCTAGAATATCAGATATTCATTTCTTTTGCTGTCAACTACTTGAAGCTGAAACTCAAGGCGATAGTTGATCATCATCAATCACAGTCCATTTGTATTTCTGACAGTTTCTTTGCAGATTTATTGACCTCTTTTAAGTTGAAACCACACAGAATAAAACGTGTGATACAGGAAAAGGTTATTTTTTGGATGTTTCGTTAATGTCGTTTAAACATTTTCATTATCTTTCTTATGCAATAAGTAACCACTTATATTTAAGTGCAATAAAACCTGATTGAGATTTCGGGTTCTTAAGGCGAGTATAAAAATGGCTGTTTTCTGGGTTGTTGCACCCAGTAGTCTGGTAGAAGTTATCGCCCTAATGATGGAGGCAGCTAGCACCATTAAAACGTCGGTAAACGTTTCCTAGACTACAAGGCGCAAGAACCTAGAAGACAGCTATCTTAAACTGTTCTCTGATTTCGCTTGTGACTATAACTTGTATCGGATATTACTCGAACAAGATTATGGCAGAAAGTCGATATATAAGTACACATACATACATACACGCACGCATATATATATATATATATATATACATACATAATTCTACTTCATCTTTGACGAAGAGCTTTTAGTCCACTCAGAATTAATATTGGAACAGTCTGATCAGGCCGACATAAAATAACATTTAAATGTTGATGCTAAGTTGCAAGATATAAAAGAGTTTGCTAATAACTGAAAGTAACAATCCAAGTTAATGTAATATGAATATTATACGAAATAATCTGTCATTTACGTCATGTGTCAAACAATTTATGACTTATTCTGACGATTTACGTCGATTTCTAACACAGGAGAGCAGTCACCCCGGACAAACCTGATCGAGGCCGGGAACAGGTTTGGGGATTAAAAACAGTGCGTTTTCTCCCCACCGAGGGTTCGTACCCAGTTAAGTTCATGTGGGATTTGCGTTGGACAACGTGGCACTGAGACAGGTTTCTCTCCCGAGTCCTTTAGATTCCCCTGTCAATATAAACCACAGCTGCTCCATATTCACTCAGGCACACAATCTCGCCACACTGTGATAATACAAAAATCCAGTATGTTGATTAAATGTTGCGTCATTTGTTTGTACCGACTGCATGTAAAATGACAGACTCAGTTAGTCCAAATATTTAAATAATTGTGGGAATTTGCAATTATAACACTATCATCACCACTTGAGTAGAATCCTAATAACCATTTTAAATTAATTTATGCCTCTGTACAGGTCTGAGACGTTTTTCTTACTATTATTTGTTTCGAGATGATTTTGTCCTTCAAACAGTCTTGCTTTTTGTTCTTGAAAATGTTACACATCTGAACGAAATCTCTTTTTTGATATACCGTTTATTTGAAAATCAATACAGTTAGCTACAATTAGTAAAATAAGTATAATAAGCGGAAGGTATGATTGACCGGTGCATGCGAAACTTATGTTCTCTTCATAACTTGTGTAAATTATCCATTACTACGTCTTTTTAAATCCGTCCTATACTTTCGTATATGAACAATGATAACGGACGGACAGATTGACAGACAGAAGGTGAAAGACGACCTTACGAGTTCAGTTCATTCAACGCACACATCATTTATTGATCTGTGAGTACAGAGGCCCAATTTCACATTTGTTGCCGGTACAAGATCACCATACGTACTTGGTGTTTGGCATAAACAGTCACAGCTAGTAAAAGTCTGCCTGTTCTACGAACGGACCTTATATGTGCCTACGCAAGGAGTGCCGCAGGTCACGACATAGAACAGACAGAGAATACATTGGTTTATGTGGACTTGCCATGTTTGAAATAGCTGTCATCTTAATGTTTCTTACAAGTGGCTCAACTGTCTTATTTGACGTTTCAGAAATATTGCCATTGAGTTTGTCTGTATCGACATGGCCCATACAAACAGAGAACATAAAAAGTTTGATAAACATCTCAATGGAAAAACTGTTTTTATTGTTATATCCTTTGCACTTCGTAAAACTCTGTGTAATAAAAGAAGTTCTCTCATATCAAAAAACATTCTTCGTGATGCCGCCAGTATTTGATCGTACCTGTAGCTTCGTTTAAGGATTATTGGCGTATTAGTGATGAACACGTGGAGAGACGCTCATAAGAATGACGAGAAATTAAACCTGATACTGAAAGCTCAATAAAGATAAATCAATATCAAATATATCATTAATGACTGATTTTGATTATGATAATTGAGTAATTTGCCTGTGTTAACTGTATGCAATATAAGTTAATATTATTATTTATAAAATAAAGTGGATTTCAATAAGTATTCCTCTTCTAAATCTCGGCGGCCCCCGAGTAGGTAAGTGTGTGTACGTAAATGAGATCTGAGGTCTGAAAACGCCAAAGGTACCATACGGAAGGTATACGAACATCGTCACGCTCTAGAAGCCTACATACTGAAAAAAATGGCCCCTATATTACATTAGAAGATTGCGTGGGTCCTAGAGCCCGACTGAACGCGGTGACGAGGACTTTGCCAGGAATCAAACCATTGTCGTCCAGCCCGTAGACAGTAAACTGACAGCTATTTCAGTTCCAATACTGCACAAATATGCCTGTTTGTAACTAAAACAATGGAAATAAATCTGTCTCGAGAAAAGTAAAGTCTTTCAGTTAGTCAAGAAATCTTCTTTTATGGAAACCGAAAGTTCATAACCGAGTCCGCCACTGGGCTCCATTCAATTAAGGTTCATTATTCTTCCACGTAACCCCAAATCTCTTATCAGTTTTTTCCGACTAAAATTGAGACGCTACTCACTGTGTTTCCCCATCTTTCTGTTTATTCCCCTCTTGGTTCCAAATATTCTCCTCAGCACCTTCAATAGGTGTGTAATTCTTCCAGAGCTATACGATGTCGCCACATGACTTTAATCTCCGAACAGTATCATAACCTACAGGTCGGTCACAACCGCGGCTTTGCAACTACTGGGTTATGTTATATCCCGTCTGACGAACGAACTGCAGATGGCGAACTTGGGAAATTCTGCCTTATCGACTGGTGACGTAATTTATATAGATATACAGTACTGTACATGCAGCACCTCCCCTCTTGCCCTCTCCGCAACCGCTTCGGGTCGTCAACGACGCGAGCGCCCTCTAACGAAATCGGCAATCCATGGTCAGATGGGATATACGAGGTTCACGGAACAGACGACGCTGAGACAAAGGATTGAAACAAGACTCTGGTGTCTAAGACTGTCTCGAACTAAATCCCCTTATGGAATTTACGTCGTCATTCCCTGCGACACAAGCACAAAACTTCTCCAAAAACAAAGTATAGTGTAACGTCTGCAAAACTACGAGAGAGCTTCAGAATTTATGAGACTGCTTGTCCTCCACGTTCCTTCACGTTTTGTCTGTTGGAGGGAAGGAAGCTCGAGTGTCATATGCAGTCGCTATGTTATTCTTAAGTGGTAACTTTTAATAATCTCCAGAAAATATTTACTGGACATAAGATGTGTGTTTCATCATTCTCAAAAATTTTAATTCAAAATACCCCACTCCGCAAACAAATATTTAATAACTTACGGTCGAGATGTTGGTCTTCATGCGAAGCGTCAGTTATTTTTACCCGACTTTAACCAAAACTGCAATATTGTCAGTAAATATTAGCAAATGTTTCCATTATCCAACATAATTAAAATCCTTTCCCGGTTCTTGGGTTGTTACAACCGAACGATCAAACGGAAAGGCAAACAGATATAGAAAAGCTAGCAGGTGCGTTTTTTTGTTTGTTTTTTTGCAACTTTTCACTGCAAACACACCAAAAATTTCTGCCATCGAAAATCAGTAAAATATTTGAAGAGCCAAAATTTCAAAGACAGCATTCATATCTGATGGAAATAGTCCTGTCTTTTTATGTGCCGTTAAAGGTTGGAGAAATATCCATTGCTGAATCGATCGTCCATGAGTTTATCGTAACATGGCCGAACGGACATCATGAAGTTAGCAGCGTTTCTGTCTCCCCTTCCGTGAGTTTGTCCATTGTACCTCGAAGCTTGAAGCCATCAACATGTTAACAATAGAGATCCAGTGTTGATAGTTTGTGACCGGCATGTCTTCTACACCAACAAATGAACTGCAAAAAAAGTAGACGTCGAGTGTTTCGACGGCTTATGTGTATGTGCGTGTGGGGGGGGGGGGGGGTGCTTCTGTGATGTCATCCTGAATTTATAAAGTAGGGTGCAGAATGGGTGTGGTCCCTGTTTCGTGACCTGAATTATCGGTTACCTACAACACATAATTACAACCAGAACTGTAGTAACTTTATTGAAAATAATGGCTGATTTAGTTCATCGTGGTCAAACTAGCGGTCCCCGGGCCTCATTTGGTCCGAGAGCATTTGTAACCAGACACGCGAAATTGTTTGTTAATTTGTTATCAATTACTAAAAGCTAATTTATATTCCTTGTTCTGAAGGGTTTAATAACATTGTAATCCTTATATCGTCTGCTGCTTTACGTACAAGGGCCACATACAATATTTACTTAAAAATTCTACCGTAAAATTTAAGTTCCACAGGAATGAATCATGTCAGATACAAGTTATTGGAGGAGAACGTTTATAATAATATGCATCTCTGCAGTAATTTGTGAACATTTTAGTAACATTTATACCTGAGCGTATACTACGATAATCCGTCACTTCTGGCTAAATACTGTTAAGTATAACGAAAACTGGCTATTAGTTGGCCACGTACAAGACCACACGGTGTTACCGAGAAGATGAATGTCTCTATTGTTTAGAGCCCCTCCTTACAGCATCTGTCCATATATAAAGGGCATCTTTTCTTCCTCCAAATACCTTCCACAGGTCTCAAGCAGAATTTTTCTTTCTTTCTCCAATCAGAACTTTGTGCAAATTTCAACTGCAGAGTAAGAAAAGAGGATGGTTATATGTGCTGGTAACGGAAATGAAATCGGGGGGGGGGGGGGGGGGTCGTGATTTATTAACAAGGTGAAATACATAGTGAGACTACGATAAACCTCAAAACAGCCGGCCAGGATTCAAAACGAGTAATATCCCTGTATAATCCTGATAATACTTTAAAATCACAAAAACAGCAACGAAGTAAATTTATTGAAACTTCAACGTACCTCCCTAATAAATTAACTAACTGCTCGGTGACACACAGATAAGCACACTTAATTACGTACAGATAGCACCCATCCTTCATTCGTAATCAATATAACTGGAACTTAATAGACCCAGTGGCCATTATAATGTACTTAATCAGTCAATCAGCAAATCCAATAAACTGTTTAGTGCAGATGGTTTTGATTTGGGTCTCGAATGATAGGGCAGACACGGTAGGTCTTCAGCTGTGTAATTCCAATTATTGCAGCCAGAGGATAAACAGACAACATCCGACTGGCGCGCCCAGATGATGATGTCACGCGACGCCATGACGTGCCAGAACACAGATGTGTCTACCTTGCAAGATCGATTCCTGATGCCTGATCAGCATCGTTTTGCGAATTTTAGCTCCCACGGACACACAAGACACTTTACAACTACTCGTGTCTAATTTATATCAGGAAGTAGCGTTCTTTATCAGTGCAAAGGGCACAACTGACGCTGAAATTCTGAAAGTACATTCAATTTTTACTCTGGACCTAGTACCCTTGAGGCAAAACTTCAACAATTTAGAATGATGGCTCGTGGTTATTTAACAATGGTGTATCTATTACAGCTGACAGTACCTGGTGAATTTGAAAAGATTAAATAGAAAGCAGCCATGACGTATTTTATAAGCTAGCACACGCTTAGCTGGTTAATTCAGAACACTACAATCTACTTTTTTAAAAAGTTAAAGCCTCAAATGACTTGTAAAATGTATTAAAATAGGCAAAAGGCCTCTTATTTCTACGCTATTTTCAATTTAACACTCACAAGTCATTCTGACGTTTCAAACCGCATATCACAAGAACGTTGTTAAATAATTAAAGACTTATTCAATCTAATAATTTGCAATACGACATCTTACACAAGCATCCTCTCAGCTCATTCGGTGTTACATAACCAACGAGCCGTTAAATGGTCTATGAACAGGTAAACATCCAAAGTTATGTACCTTGGCCTTAAGGCCATCAGTTCAGTAGATACCCTACCCAGTTCGTCTGTGTATCATGGCAAACAACCCCCCCCCCCACCTTCAGGACTTTACATGTGCCAATTAATAACTAGAAATTACTAGCACCTTGTAACGTGGCATATAATTAACTCAGACCCAACTGTAATTAAATAAGAATCTCCATGTTGCTAATTGCACCAGCCGAGGAGAAGCCGAAATTAAATAAACGTGGCCAATTCTTCTTTCTCTGCCTACGTCTTCTGTATTCTCTTCATGTAAGAAACTACTTGCTTTTTAAGGAATTCTTATGGAAACAGAGAAAGAAGCAAGATATATATGATTTGAGGTTTTCACAGCGGTGAGCATGCAGATTTCTGTCTTCTGGGTTGTTGTGCTGTGTAGTCTGGTCGATGTTAACCAACGTTTTAGAGGTCATACTGCCTCCGTCATCAGGGCGATGAATATTAACCAAATATTTTTTACAAAATCGTTAAAGGCATTTCTTTGGACCTGCAACGCATTACATTCTTCGGTATCCACGCAACGGAAATCGTTACTGGCGACAAAGTGAAGTTCACACTTTTTCAGGAGCTGGCACTCCGAAATCATTCAATAAAATCTCTACATATTATAACTCGTAATGTTCACTGTCGATTTCATAAGAAGTCGCCAGAGATCATCTACCCTGACTGAATTCTTTTAGAGTTGTCCTCAGAATATATAAGGACTACGTAGGAGTACGTCCTTTCAACCTGGTTCATAAATAATAAAGTCATGAAGTCGTGCTAAGTTTTGTGTCGAAGTGGAATCTTGAAAACAAACCCAAATTTATGGCCACTAAAACATCCTTGACCATGAGCAGAACATTCTCTTAGTCGCAGTTACCATAATGATGGCGGACGATGCTTCCTGCCTTCGCATTTCTAGAGAGAACGCGCGTGAAAAATCCTCTTCCACAGTTTTATGTCTGAGCGAGACTGTAACCGTATTAGGAACAGCGAAGGCAGGCAAAGTACCTTTTCCTCCGCAATGGCACGACCTGACCTCGCCACCGGGTGTCTAAACTCATTCACACTTACAACCAAAACTATCCCTTGACTTTTAAATTCAAAACGCTGTCTCAAATAATGTATTCAGATGTGATGACGGTATCAACTATTACTGAAGCATTAAAAAACTAAGGAAGTGAAGGAAAGAATAGGAAAAATACACGATGAGGAGATTCAATTTAAAATTGTAGTCAAAGAAGTCACAATGATAAAACAACCTATGAAGGAAGGTTTGTGTATATCTCACATAAGAGAAATGAAAAATACATACAAGATGGCTATCTTCTGTATTGTAGCACCACGTAGTCTGGTAGAAGTTTACCAACATTTCAGAGGTCCTTCTGCCTCCATCATCAGGGTGATGAGTGATCCAGACGACAGTCATAATCGTACTCACCTCACATCCTACTAAATGCATAAAAATGTCAGTTTGAAAACCTGAAGGGGAGTCAATACCTGGAATATCCAGTCGTAGATGAAGACATAATGTTAAAATAAACCTGATTTATCTAGCTCAGGGCAGGGACCAAGGACGAGCTCTTCTGAAAATGGCAGGCTATACATAATGAACATTCGGACTGCACGAAATAAGGGGAATTTGGTGGCCAACTAAATAGCAAACTTCTCAAAGAAGCTCCAGCTGCAAGGAATTAGTTACGTCTACTTAGTTAATTAGTCATCCGTTGTCTGGGTCCAAAGCCGACAGTGAGTCGGACACAGTGGAAGAGACTTGTAAGATTTCAGTTTCTCAAGGCGGCGAGTATGAAGACGGCTATCTCCTGGAGGAGGCGCATCGTCCCAGAAGACAGTCATCTTCTGGAAGTGATTTGTTTCTGGCTTATTAACGTCGCGATCTCAGCAGCACGAGTAAGACCCAGACAGCGATGAGCAGCAGGACAACTCCCAAGTATGATCTGGCAAAGCTGTGCCAGAAACAAGTTAAAAGTACTGCACCAGCATTCGCTTGGAAGGCCAGAAAAACAGATCTCGAACAGTGTTGGTCAGAACAGCCGCCATCCGGGACGGGAATCGAACTCGAGATCCCTTGAAGAACTAATTATACCACGATTTGCATTAATAAAACCATACATAAATTGCAGTGTTGTGTTGTGGTGTTGTAAAGTTAAATTTTGGGCAATTAATTTTTAAATTTGGATATATTTGACCTCAAAGATGGCAAACAGGCAAGAATCAGAGTTAATTTTACTCACATACGCTCATATGAATTTAACCATTGAGTAGAGTTCCGTATACAAAAGGCTGTGTTCGTCTAACACGGAATTTTGCGGTCCACAGCCTAATATTAGTACGTCTAATTGCGCTATTCTCTTCTTCACACAGACTTCATTCTTATAACTAGAAATTTCCCCTTCCCTTCCCAGGTCCCACGTAGGATATACTATAAATTGTGTCCTTCATTTACATCCAGAATACACAAATCCATAAGCTATATATATGTAGACCGAGAGAGGCCTGTGTTTACCTTTCCAAAGTACTAACTTCGACAAAGTTTAATTAGAGCATCACATATTACAGTGCTCATACACTGCACTTTTCTAAACTTAACCCCCCTGAGCAGATTCTCTCGGGAAGCCAGGAGTCCCTCGTCTAATTAATAAATTGTGTTTTACAGAGCCCAAAGGTTCATTACAGTGCTCATAGGACCTTCCACTAAATTCTATCCTGAGCCAGATGCATCTAGCCCACAATTTCATATCCTCAAGATCCAACGTAACATAGAATCCCATTTACACCATAATCTTCTAGGTGGACTATTTCCTTAATATTTTACAATTAAAATGTTGTATAATTTTTTTTTTAATTTATTTGATTCTTCACCGATCTCGTCTTCCTGATTTGGTTATTATAATAACTTCTGGTGAAGGCCACAAATTACGAAGCTCCTTATTACGTAATTTTCTTCTGTTACGATTCATAACTTTTAAACATCTTTTTCAAAATAATTTTAGTTTTATTTACATGTCTAATAAATTCATATTACCAGCATATCGGGGTAAATATAAAAATTGAACATATTAAGTGCAAATTCTATTTAGTGAGCCGTTTGTTATCACAGTGAAGTACATTGAATTCTACATGCATTAGGCACAAATCAGGCAAGAACACGGAATTACAATATGGAGCTCCTGGTTTCGTCATGTTTTCCAAATCTCGTACATGCGTCCCATGACGCAATTACGTGTGAATATATTACACAGAATCCCAGCGCTCCCACACAATGCCAGGAATAAATACTGCACCATTAAAACGGCGAATCTTCAGAATCGATTTGCCGTCACATTATTAAATTTACGTTTAAACCCTGAAGTAATAAAACCAAAGTTGAATATTTCAAGCACTAAAGGTTATGTACTATTCTGTGATATCGATATTAAACAATGAATTGAAGTAAATCCGATCTGATGTGTATATGAACATCAGATACCGTATGCAGATTTTCAAATACATCTCTCTACTGCAGCTGAGATTGATTTGCATTTAATTCACCCCTGCACAAAGCGTTTCTCAATGTAAATCGATATAAAACGCGTCGATTTGTAAATATGACACAGCGCAAGGCCCATCTATTACACAATTTGTTCTCTTCCCACTTATGTTCGCGTCTAGATATTTTCCCTTAAGGTAGAACGTTTCACACAAGCAACACCGAAATTATAAGAACATTCCTACTTAAACCAAAACTGGAAAAAAAAATCGCAGACTCAACCTTCAACACGGTTTTTGCGTTACTGAAGAAATATTTCTAGATTAAAAATGTAGTAAATGTAATGATCATTGGCTTCTATTTTTTTATAAAACGAAACTTTCATGTGCTATACAAAGAAATGTTCTGTTTTGCGCTCATAATAGATAATAAAATGACGGCGCGCAGACGTACTCCTTAGTAACAGGGTTTAATAAGCATTACAAAGTTGACATTTATTATGTGGAAAATTCTTTGTATTCTGTACACTTAGTAACGCACATAAGTGAAGAAATCGGATTTCTCGTATGGAATAATAAAGAAGAAACATGTGTTGTCATTTTCAGTCTATATAAGACGAACATATATGTCAATTATATTTAAGAATTCAGCCCGTACCTCAAAGAAAACACAACACATATTTATTACAAAGATGACATTGGTTAATCCTGTTTAAGGAAATAATCGCTGTTTATTCTGAGAATACACTTTATTGGCAAAACGCACAGTAAGTGACACAGAGAGTTATCAACTGGCTATAAAAGTTAAAGGAATTTCTTTCCACATTTTAACACTCTGTGCTATCTTTAACTGACAAATGAATTCTTTCGAACATAACGGCCTAATTTGTATCTTTTAATGCTCGGCATAAAGGGGTTAGGATGTTACGTTTCACTTCGTACCGAACAGACGAGACAAAACGTAAATTAAATTTGTTCCTGTGATTAATTAAACACTACGTCATCAGCACGTATAGGCAATGTAAAGATATAGCTCCGTAAGTTGGAGAGACTATGGAAGGAGACTATGACCAATTCTAAAGCACAGTAGTAGTAATTGGTCGGAGGTACGAAGGAAAATCACGGAAGCTTAGTGCAGATAAGCGGATTCTGGAATGAGATCTCCATGATAAAAAACAGGAATGCTAATACTGAATCAAATGCCTTCAATCAATTCCTGAACTCGTTTCTCTGCCACCTCTCGTACATATTTTGATATAAATTGTCATACAGAATTGTCATCATTATATTTCAGAGCTTATTCGTGGAGTTCTTGTTTCCCAGTTTACATTATACCAGTTGCTGGACACTAAAACACAACTCAGGTATTGTTTCAAACAGCTGAATACGCAGTTGCGTTTTATTTGAAATTTAATATGTTTGGCAACGCGCTGTAAATTCCGAGTCTATCAGAACTGTAGTATGTGAATAGGGATGTGAAACATTTTGGATTATTAAAGTTAATACAGATTTTGACTATTACATTATGGCAGATTACATATTTAACAAACAATATAATTTATAAAAAGGACGCCATTTGAAAGAACAGGTTGGCAGGATAAACTCTGACAAGATTCCAAAAAGATTTCAAAAATCTATCAAACGAAAAATAAGTTTAAGAGAAGATCCAGTACTATGTCAGGGCTCTGTTTCGTAACATCTGTAACAGGTCCCATTAGGTCTAACACTAGGAAGTACGCTGACAATAAATTTGGACGAGATAAATGTTTAAAAATGATTTAATAAAATTTCGTTCGGGCATCTTTATTCTGACTTTATTCTGTGCTGGCAGAATAAAACTGTCTAATGGGTAATTCGTTACGATACCAAAACGGTTGTAAAACCATGTCAAAAGCTTTAAACTTTGACCTCCATTTTTACTAGATTCCATGACTGTTCTGTGTTATTCTTCTTCTACCATTACAATGCAGTAAAACAAAAGCCATAGTAATCGGCCAGCGTACGGAGATGCTTGGAGGATATCAATATACATGATGATATACTATAACAACATGGTATCAAAACACTTGTGGTTTCCTGGTATGGAAAAGAAGTCAGTATGAGGATGCAAGATGTTTTAAAGAAACAGTCAGTACACTGGACTATTCGAAGCCGATCAAACACTGAAATACATGCAGATATAACACTGGTCAGATGGAATACAATGGCTACTTATGTTATACCGGATGGCGCAAAAATATTACTTTTTAAAAAGGTAAAAAAGGCTAAACATATCTCAATAAAATTCATATAAATTATGTAGAATATAACTAAGTTTGTGAACAAACGGAATTCCTAATTTCGTTGTTTCATTCAAATCCTTTCAGCCGTTAATCTTTACCATTAACCGATATATATGGCTCAACAAAACAAATCTTTGACGTTCTGTTAAAATTATCTTCTGTCTCTCTTCCTGACGTCTCCACAGACATCGAACAGTTAATTCGCAAATGTCTTTATAAAATCTGCAAATGCTACTCTTCATCTACTCCGGACAACTATTATTCTTAACACTTAATATTTATACATTCTTGGTGTCATAGGGTTCGTTGCATTGTTCCAGAATGGCGTGGCACAGGTTCAAATATCCTTTGTGTATCTAATATCGACTGTGAACTGCTGTCAGAGTTCATCTTGTATGGACCGCTAAAAGCGAGCAACACAGCCCGCCCATCTAAAACACACACCACACACTGACAGCCTCTCCTTCAGGCAGCCAGAAGTTCCCCGACAAAACAGCGCGAAGCCACTTAATACACTGTATTATGAACACCGGCATGATTCAGTAGCTACTGCAATTTGTTCCATTACTTGCATACTTCGATTCCAAGGAAATTAAATTTCAACTCACCGGAATTCTACCTCGGTAAACTTCCCGTGATTTAAATGCACTCCTCCGATTTCCTGGAATTAACTCTAAGGCTATATAACG
>NW_019060077.1:1194391-1215418 GCF_000696155.1 Zootermopsis nevadensis
GCCGTGGTCGATTGGTCGATTTTCATTATTTTCCTCAGTGCACCTCGGAAAATACTAGGGCATCTCTTTAAATGAGGCCAGTACCTATCTCTTCAATATCTTCTTTTTTTTTCCAATCCACTGGCCTCTTCAGTAATCACCCAAACATACGACGCTATATATTCTGAGCTACTAGAAGCGTCTAATGAATTCTTCTCGGGCTACCAGGCGTGTCAGGTGGTTTAATGGGGAAAACTGAAGTACCCTGAGGACGAGGGAGAAGATGGTTCTCGAAACTTTGGTGTTTTCTGAGAGGCTGATTATAAGTAAAGAGGAATTCCAAATAAATGTTGCTAATTTTTTGTATTTCTGTGAGTGCACTTTTTTCGGTTAGTTTATAAACTTTTGGACACTAGACAGCCACCTGGCGTCGATATTTATAGTTTTTGGCCATGTGGCATTTCTGAATTCCGGGGTTTCACTGGTGGATAAATTTCTCAATTTTATTTTTAAGGAAAGTAACAAGACAGTACAAAAAAAAGCTTCAGTATAACACTGTTTAAGAGGAAGTTGAGCTCTATTAATATCACATCTTACTGTACCTAAAATGACGAACATCTGCCAATGATTCTGATACTACAGCAGTTATGGCAGTTTTATGAGCAGAGTTTTATGGAACAAGACAGTTTACGGAACTAAATTCTAAAGGCCCTGGAAACCGCAATGGCTGCGGGGCACTCATCATCCGACAAACTGCATCACATGCGAGCCAGGGATAACGTTCATCTGAACTTTCTCTTCCAGTCTCATACATAACCTTATATTGTTCTCTCATTCAGGGGAACTTCATCACTGTTATCCTCCAAAATAAATTCTGCGCTGAGTTGAACATGTGCGTTTGCTTCCTTCCAGTCTTCATTGGGTGCTATCAGGAGCAGTTAATCTTAGGATGACAAAAACATCCTGTTTGATGTTAATCTTCTGGATTGTGACGCCGACTGGACTTTTAAATGGGAATAGACGTTATGAAGAAACATCCTGCCCCCATCTGCAGGGCATAACCTACAAGTCCACACGGCTTCACAGCATAGAGGACCACCACTAACATTTTCACCGCCATGAGAACCTCCATTTTCATAAGGATTTCCTTTTATTTCGTCACATTTCTCATTTACCTAAGTCCTGACGCTATCTTTAGAATCATCACTAATCGTTAGATACCTGTTATCGAACGATGATTACGTCAATTAAATGTAATTTACCCAAAATTAAATCAAGGATCATTTTTTTACTCCCGAAAATTTTCAACAATAAAAATATAAGAGATCCTTACGTAAAGACACTTCACTTCATTATCACGTAATTCTGAACACAAAACACGTTTACTCACTCCTCTATAAAGTTTTACGACGAATGTTTAAAGGGCATAACTGTAAACAGAAAGCATAGCGGGTCCCAATGTTGAGGCACCACGCAAGTGATGTAAAAAGGAGCTTTATTGCCAATAAAATACCAAACCTCACGCAGTGCAAATTATTAAGCTCCCCCTCAATGCAGCAAGTGTCGTGGCGTTTGAATGTCACTTTTTAAAATGGTTATGGGAAGTTATTCTCTCTTCAGAGTTTTTGTTATGGAAGAAACCCTTCAGGGATAAACTCCATAGATCAAAGTGTAAGTTCGTGTTCTCTTTTTCTAGCTCTGTTCGCGTCCTTCCGTTTCCAGCTTGAAGTTCAGCCAAGAAATCACATTCAAGTCTCCAGAGCACGACATTCTAATAGGACTATCTTCGTCAAACCTCGATCCAAAGTCTGCGCCTTCTGAAGCAGCTTCGATGTAAACTGATGTAACAAACACCGGGGAAAAACGGATAAAGAGGTCGATGTAGGTCGATATCGATCTTTCGGAGACAGGATTCTTTTTCCGAAACGTTGGTATCTATCTATACTTCCATACGATGTTACTGTCATATCAACAGAAACAAAGTGAAAAGAGGGGGATCTACGTCCCAAAACATCTTGCTATAAACAGCGCCACTCAAGCAGTGTGAATTCATAATGTGAAAATAAAATCCCTATTTGCAATTTACAGCAATAGCCGTATCCTCTGATTGGCCCATTCACTCCCCTTCTACTATAATTATACCGAACACTATTTTATGTCTGAACGAGCTATAAGTTGCTATGGCAACGAGGGTTACTCAATGAAGCCTTTGTTTATGTCACCTTAGTAGCAATACCATGTTCTCGCAGTCGATGTAACAATTAAATTCTTTTATGTGGGAGGGTGGTTAAAATAATCCCCTTCAGTGCTTCACTACTTATTGGGATCCAGTTCACACACACCATCACCCCCAGAAACAATTTACCCTCACAGCAGAAACGACTGAAGGGGTGTCACATCGCGAAGACTCACTGGATTTTGATACTAAATCATATTTCCATGTGCAATTAGCCCATCTTTAGCTCAACTTGGAAAATGAGAACGGGAAGTGTTCTGCTCTAATACGGACAATCAGAGACGTTTCTCATATTCATTCTCGACTGATTTAACATTTATGTAAGGCCACCCAATTCATTCATCTACTCCTAACACAAAAGTCTAGCCGAGAAGATATTTTGACATTTACTTTAGTTTTATAAAGAATTTAAGGTCCATTTCCGACATATCTCGAGGTTCACAATTCTCTAATGCATAAAGTATATATTCTGTGCAGAGATTAGTTTAGATGAAGATTGATGCTGGTTATCCTTGGTTCTTCTACAACTGTACAAAAGGCTAGTTTAATAAGACGTGCATTATGAATACCTACATGAAAAGAGTGAACATGCAACCGGAGAACTGAGAAGAATATGATTTCCCTGTCATCTTCGTTAATCTTAGTCACTCAATACAGAGAATGCATAATGAAAACTCTTTCTTCTGCATTCAAATGCGAGTTTTGATTGAAATGCATTCATAAAAAGGCATTTAATTAACGTTAATGAAAATAAAACGACTGGTAGTGTTGTGTTACAATTGGCTTATCCAGACAGTGCACTAATCCATACAGAAGAAAGGTGGGTCTGGTCTGTATTGTGTATATTTCTCTCAGTATTGATATGCAATCAGCGTAATGTAGAGCCACGTAGGAATGGACGAGGGAAAATAGCTACGGGATAGACAGTACGAGGTAGAACACGCAAATCGAAATAAACAAGCACTGGCCGACTTTCCGTTGTCATACGTTCAATAACATCAGTTCTATAGCAACACTCGCAGTACTAATAAACAGATAGAATACGCTCATAATTCACCGTAAAATAAACCCAAGTTTTAGGGAAATATTCTACATTATTCTTGTCCACGACACAAGTAATGTAACGTAAAATAGGCGAAAAAACTGAAGAAATTTGGATTTACATAAAATAGCAGTTTACACAAAACTCAGCAGTTTTTGAGGATGCATACCTGATGTGCCTAAACATTACGCTTAATCACGTGTATTAATAACGCAGACTAATTATAATTATGGCAGAAATAGTTCGAAAGTATCATTTGTTTAACCATTTTAACAAGAATAGTAATAATATTAAAATATATTTTAGGCTAGTGTGGTTGGAGGGTGTTAATTGGATTAATCTCGGGACAGGGACTTTTAAATAAGGTAATTAACTTTAGTGTTCAAAAAAACAATTTTTCTCAACCGGAGGTCCGTACGTTGTGCCTAGGGTGTCCACGACTTTACTAGACTTCACTCGTTTATATTTTATGTTGTATTGCTTCAAGATTTAAGCTTCTTTCACGACATTTATTATTTCTACGCTGGGGTAAAAACATGACGGAAAACCATACCTTTTGTCTATAGCTTGGTTAGCCATGAAATTGTATGAGACTCTTTCGGTGAACGGGTCAGCGGTAAGAGAGGAGGTAGAGAAATACTAATATCGCAAAACGATCTTCCAGATATCATTTAATTTTAAATGTACCTTTTACTGGGAAATAAAATGTAATGATGGTATTATTACCAAAGTACCTGAAATAATATTTGAAAGTGGAAGAGAGGGAAAAAATGGGCTTGTTACAATAAAAATGACCTAAATTTTCATTCGTTATCTAATATTAAGACTGATACAGCTAACCGACGATCTTAAACAAGGAAAGAAGATGAAGTTCCAGGAATTAAAACGAGAAGCTGAGAATAGGGAAAACTGGAGAGCTCGTTTTGGGCAGAGCAATGGACCTGTCGTAAGACAGAACACTGAATAATAATAATAATAATATCTAATATTAATCTAATAAAATCAAAGACAATGAGATGGGCTGGGCTAATGGCACGCAAGGGAAAAATGAGATAATTATACAACATTTTAGTCCAAAATCCCCCAAAGGAAGAGACCATTTGAAAGACACGTACATAGAAGGATAATATTAAAATCTGTACAATAAAATATCGCGAGAAGGCACATACTGGATACATCTACATAAAGTTGGTCCTAGTAACGAGATTTTGCTAACACGGTAATGAACATTCGGTCAAAAATACTATAGAATTTGTAAACGGAACCTGCAGGTAAAGTTAGTCTGGCAGGCAGCATCAATTCATGCCAAACACACCAACCCTTCTATCTACATCAGACGTTTTCCTTATGTCAGGCAACGTGGAGTGAACTGATTATTCCACCACAGTTATATAACATTCCTAATTAATATCTGAACTCCAGTTTAACTATTTATACAAGGTTAATCTCATTACACAAGATTCTGCACTATTCTTAATCCTCGATTAAACATTTCGTTGACTTTGTCTGTCTCAAAGTTTCTGTTCCATTCTGATCATACTGAAAATGAAGCATCACAATACACGTAATTTATGTCACAAGCTCTCTTTGACAGACACAAGAAGAGGTAGTTTGCCGTGGGTAAAATTGACACAATCGCTTCTGATATTACTCTTTCGCTGTAATTTCAAAACAAGAATCTTATCTGAAATTACTGGAGTCTTCATATCAATATCTGTATTCCGTAAGATTTGAGGTTTTCACAGCGGTGAGTATGAAGATTTCTGTCTTCTGGGTTGTTGCGCTGTGTAGTCTGGTCGATGTTTACCAACGTTTCAGAGGTCATACTCCCTCCGTCATCAGAGCGATGAATTCTGTGAGATCGAAACATATCGCCGTAATTATTTGTCATTATTAATAAAATTTGTGACGGATTCTCTTCTTCGTATACACTGAAAACTTAATTTAATTCGATAAATTCAGATTAATAGAAATCATCGACGAAACGTAAGGTGAGACGACCTCTCCCTAAGTACAGATTAGATTCGTTTTGCCATCATGGCTTCAGGATCTCCTACATTGTTTTACCTGTTCAAAACGTATAGAAGATAAATATAGGAAACTAAAATATTAAGTACCAAAGATTTCAGCCTTCTAGGATATTGGGTCACGTACTATCGTAGAAGTTGAACAACTTTGATAAGGGAGAGAGTAGGCATATCTGAAACGTCGATCAACTTGTACGAGACTACTCGGCACATCCTAGAAGTGTGTCGCCTTCGTACCCTTTGCGGCGAGAACCTGAATCTCACTCAGCCCGTATATAATTTCTGATAGGCTATTAATGATTCATATTTCGTAGCGTTGGAGCCAACATATAGGAAATGTCTGAAACGCACATAATAAATGCAACACCTTTGTTTTATTAATCAAGGGGGCAAAGAAAATAATTTCCAGCAAAGGTTCAGCTTCTAACATTCTTTTAGGTGTTCTTTCGAATTCAGTTTCACCAATGAACAGTTGCTGTCGTAATACGACGCGCACGAACACAACTAAATACATGAAATACAGAAGAGACAAAACTGCCTCATTTTTATGTAAACTGGTGCTTAATTGTGTCGTAATTACACGCTTTGTACCGCAATAACGATCTCGTTTTATTTCTCATGAGCGCTGAATATTCTCATATCCTAGTGATACATAATCACGTCTGCCTGCAGTGTCTGAATATCAACGCAACTTCAATGTCAACACTAATTAATTAATTTTTAAATATCTAATATGTTCATTAGTCTACCTCCATCCTAAGAGAGTACTTATTAATGAACTGTACTTAAGCCACATAGAGCTTTAGTCTCAAAATCAGTAATCCCTGCTAATTAAGAGACCTGAATAAAACGTTCAGCACCGCTGTTCCTCTGGACTTTAATCACAGCTCAGCAATATAAAATCGAAACCGACAGCCGAAATCGAGAGCTGTTCATGTCTATTCGTATCGGTCCTATAATAAGGACCAATCCCAGTCCAGAGATTGTTGTCTGTTATTGCTGCCTTTGTTTAAAAAAAAATAATTTATTGAAAACAAAAGTTATCTGCTATATTCCGACTTTAAAACCGTATAAAAACAAAAACCAACAACAATACATTTAAGCCTACCTACGAAAACATTAGGATGTTAAAACAGTGTAGACTAAATCAAACGTGACAATACACTCTTTTCTATAAATTCGCAGAATATTCGGCAATTTTTAAACATTCCCTTGTTTAAATTTCCAGAAACAACAGTAATATGGACTGGGACAGAAAGTAACTTCATACGGATTTTAGCTGAGTTGACAAGTACACACTTCTTCAACACGAGAGTGTTAGTATGTCTTGAAGAGCAGATCTTGCAATTTTAATCTCAGGTTTAGTAATAAATTACGAAATCATCTTAACATTACAAGTAAGTTAGTAATCACAAACGAATAGAAAAGAATGATTACACTTTCCTACATAACTGCATTTCACTACTGGAATAAACTCAAGCACTGACAGTAATTAAAATTTAGATTAAATCAGTTAAGATATTTCGTCTCACTGCAATCAGTTGGAACGAGTAAATAAATTCCAGATTCTAAAAACGATGGGTTTCGCTTCACAAACAGAATAAACATAGTCTTTATCAAGAATGATTTGTATAAGTTAAGAACTTAGTTCATTTGGACCTGCATTTTGAGTTTAAATTTCTTGTATGGCTACTTTTCCCTGTACTTAAGTAAGGGCTGAAATAATCGTCCCTACGAGGCAAAATAAGTGCAAACATATTAACTTCCCATCACAGTCTGAAACAAGCAGCTCGCATGCTGAAATCTCGGGTTCGAAATCTGAGTGATTGTTGTTGTTTCCTTGGGTCCTGTTCTAACTCTGATAGATAAAACCTTGGCTAGTTTCACAATCGACAAGATTCTGCCAATGCTTGAAAATTCACAACTTAAGAATTAAATAGCTACCTGAACAGCTCAAAGAGGCTTATCCCTGACATATGAATAAGGAATAAAATTATTTAAAGAACTCTTACTTAAAGTTGTTGTTTACATGATTACCAATAATAAAATCTTCTCGGGCTATAAACAACGTCAGTTGGTAAAACTCGACGTTTCAGGGACCGGCTCCGTCTCCATCATCAGAATGGGGATGGATCTGGTCTCTGAAACGTCGATTTCTAACCAACTGACACTGTTTATAGCCCGAGAACATTGGATTAAGTGCTGTTTAAATTTTTCTTCTAAGCCGACATCTACTTTATTACTAGTACAACTAAAACTGATAGAAACATTTCGTTTTGTGATTGATTCGCTTGGGAAAAAAGTTACTTCTATCAGATGTTAAAGTTCTCTTTGACATAAACGTATATCTTTAAGAAGTTCCTGTTGAACATACAATATACTATTAGTGTTCGATAAATGACACCAGAACGGAGTAGGTCTATAAATTTCTGCAGTGATTAATGCATGTTCAAAAAGATATAAAAGAGGGCACAAAACGTCATTCACGCCAACACCAAAACCATGCCGCATTTTGAAATACAGGTAACTGACTCACTATACACGAGGGCTACGTTCCTGCAAATCAGGGTGAATACTGAAAACGCGTAAAACAGGAAACGCCATTCTGATGTTAAACTGGCTTCAGAATTCTTTGGTGTTAATCACTTCTATTGCACCACATTCCCCGATAAGCCTGAAGAAGGTTCAAAGCAAATTAACAGGCTTTAAAATTTAGCCGCGGATAGGATACTGATGCTCCTCATGATACGGAAATAATCGACGGATAGGGAAGGCGTGTATAACGAAATTCATCTGCATTGCTTTCTATGCAAAAATTGACCTTATGAGACCAAAGCTTATATTTATATTACTTACTGTCGTCCATACGTCTTTCATTTATAACTGGTGAATCGTGCAACGCGGGTGAACCAAATGTGTTTTCTGCGAGGTGGACGCAAGAGTGGGAACTCCGATTTCACATTGCACGAATTGAATAAAAATATATGAACACAACAAAAGGATAATTTATAATATATTCTTAACACGGATGATAATTCAGTAAACACAAAATATATTAGACACTCCTTTGTTACTGCTTCGTACTCCACAAATTCCCAGATCGATTCCAGAACGACAGTTGAGTACGGTTTCTTGTTTTTCTCCAGGGAAGTTCTCGGAATGTACCTTAAAATAGCCCACGACCTGCACCTCCCAAATCGTATCCATGTCGTGATTAGGAGATACCCTTACATAATTAATCGTTACAACTGATTGTGTTTCTTGCCGTGTAATGAGGTTTTGACATAATGAAAGAGTATTAACCAAAAACATTTTTACACAATCTGGTTATTATCGAAGTTGAAACAAAACCAGACGCGTTTAGTCCTGGGAGGCTGTCATCCGTGGTCATTGGTCAATGCTACATTAAGTTGTTGAATCCAAGATGTCGTCAAAGCTTTATACCAAGAGCCCATATTAACACAGATGCTAATTAGTGCAACTACACATTCGCAATTTTCTTTCTATTCTCTTACTTTTTCGAGCCAAGCCATTATACATATACTTGTTTGATGGTCAGGCTCGACTGTTTATCACTTAGAGCAATAAAGCTAATCTTTATATAAATTTCAAGGATAAACAATTTAGAACAAATGCGCAGAAACAGAAAGAAAAAAAACATGCATAATACTTAGTTTTTAGAAATTGAGGTTTTCACGGCGGTGAGTCTGAAGATGGCCGTCTTCAATACTTAATTATTTTTTCTCATTCCAGTTGCCACATTGAAGAGTTTTCGCCTTCTACAGCTAATTTTGCACTGGATTTCACTCTATATTTTCCGGACCAGAGAAATTTTCCAGCAAAGGCAGTACAGAAGGTCCATTTAGCCGTGAAGTGGATTATCCGTGTCTCAGATTTGTCTTAACTACTCGAAATTGACATTAATCGTGTTTTTCGATTATCGGGTCCCTTCGTCCCCCATGAGCACGGATAATCAGCGCTCTACTGTATTTAGTTTCGTCTAGGTTCCACCTAAGACAGGTTCTAGCCTATTACAGGAATATAAAAGAAGGAACAGTAGAAATTACCTTAGACTGAGCTAAGCAGAAACATACCTGCTGAAGTTTGCGAGTTGCCAGGTCACGTGATTCGTGCCATTATTCTCGCCACAATTAGTTGATTCTGTTGTAAGATATTCCTCATCTGGCGCTGCAAGAACGAACTTGGGGCCAAGCCACCTGTAGAGCGTCACCCCACCTCACTGTCCGTCCACCTACTCCTGCTAGGAGGGTTGAATCGATCAAATGGACAACTTCTGACAAGACCTCGTCTCTTTCGCTCTCATCCCGTTTTCTCTACTCTTTCCTCTGGTCTGAACTCTTAACCAACAAGACTTGAAACATGCCGTTGGCGAAACGCCAAGATCTAAGATGTCGGTGAAGCGAAAATCCTATTACATCGCATTACACTTTGCACACGTAAAAAGAAAGCTAAAAGAAATGGTTCTAGTGATGTTCACAGTTGCAACAGGTACCAAATTCACAGCACTTTTTTTTTCAATCCACTTGGTTCTCTTCTCCGACACGTCAAAAAACCCAACTTGCGTCCTGCATCTGTAACCGTTGTCCAGCCAATTCTAAATCAGACGCAATTGTGTACGTAATACATCATTCAGATACATTATTATTGTTATGTGTGACGTTACTACGTGAAAGACCACTAACAGGAACGTCAGAATTAAACATCCAAGAGACACCACACTACACGTAATGTAATGTTTCTGATTAATGTATAAAACCAATATCAATTATTTCTTCTCTTGATAGAACATTCTTCAAGTACGAAAACTAACCCATATTGAAAAAATTCTAAAATCGTAGCAATCAAGCATATTTTTAACATCTTCTCATTCCAAAATTCTTTATATGTGAAATACTTTAGAACTTTATACAAATTAAATATTCGTTACTAGTCTTCTTGGAGTTACGTATTGGTGTAGGATTATATTGCCACATGCAGAAACAAGAAAGCGACAACCCTTTTTTTCCATTTCTGACGACAGTCAGTTGTTTCGCGTTGTGCAGTACAGATTTATTAAACGCGCTGTAATACCAAACGTTTCTCAGTGTTCCGTACGATAATCTGGGGCAGGTTACGTGCCCGACGATGGAATCACGCACTGCACACGGCTGATATGAGTAAAAACTGCCGACGGAGAGATTATAACCCTCGCGTCTCTCACGCAAACCTCTACAGATGCACTGAGTAGGACCCCTAGACCATCCATCCAGGACGGCAGCAAGCAGCAGGTGGAAGAGAGAGAGAGAGAGAGCAGACACGGGGTTAGTTCATTGGCTGGTTGCGCAACCAGGGTTGGCCGCCGGAGCTCCCTCTGTCTTCGTCATGAGCTAGCACCACCCGGCGTCGATCGGGAAGGGGACAAAAAGGACTAGCTCAGTAGCTAGAAAGAAAACGCGACAAACATTGAGACGGATGAATGAGACGGGCACTGAAATGTCAATAATGCAACAATGATCTAAAACATTTCATCATAAAACTGTATCGTTACGTTGCATACAGAAATAAATCCCATTTGCGTTGTTCTTAGATTTCGACCGCTGAGTTTTGTGACACTGCCCTTAAGAGGGGATGCTCCCCTGAGAAAGTAACTGACTTTCCTGTTTTGAGAAGTTCTTCTTGGGGTACAAGCCGTGTCGGGTGGTTCAATAGAGAAAACACCAACGTTTCGAGAAAGATCTTCGTCCTCGTCCTCAGGGTACTCAGGGCACTTCAGCAAACAGGGGACGAGGACGAAGATGGTTTCCGAAACGTCGACTACATGGCACGGTTGGTAGACCGAGAAGAATTTATTATACTTCGTCGCCGTGAATGCTTCAGATCACAACCCAGTGTGTTACATGTTCGATTATTTTACGAACCTTCGTTATTTTGTAGAATTACTGCGAATTGCACATAGGAGTAAGTGGTTTCTTTAAGGGCCAACGATATATCAACTGCTAAGGTTAGTTTGCGTATGAGCTTTATAGTAGTATTAAGAATGATAAATACAGAGGGATGTGAAAGGAAGCGATTCTGGTACATTTAAGAAACTGTCCCTATGTCGTTATTTATTCTACGAAGCTGTTCTTAAGTTATTTAGCGAGGAATATTATATGGTATGACTGTTAATGTCGAACAGCTCAACTTTGTAGAAATAAGGAGCCCGGACTGTTTTAGTGCAAGATCCCGCCATTATCTGGAGTGACTGACGGAAACCACGGAAGAATCTGTCTCTTAAGTAGGCGGCTGTTCGACCGAGAATCGAATTCGGAATTCCCTAAAACCAACTCAGGGGTGTCAACCATTCAACCGCAATGTACGGTTGAGAAATATGCCTGCTTTTTTGTTTCCTCATAAGGAAAGATCCACGATACAGCCTATGACGTGGTTTACTCAGGTGTGTTTTACATTATACATGCGCTGCTTTATTTATCATGATACTACTGGGAGAACGTTCTGGTAAATAAACGAGATTTGTTTCCTCTGAGAGTCATTTCGCACTGCGGCCTCAAACAAGAGAGCACTCAACGGGTGAGCAGTGTGCAAATGCGCCAGGCACCCATCTAGAGGAGGGTCCCCAGATGTAGTCCCGGGGATAAAGCTGTCGTAGTTTTATCCCGCCATCAAAAGTCAGTGCGCGAAAAGTGGTTTAAAATAGCCAGTGACCCTTCTAAATCCACATACATCATCGTCCAAGGACTCGAAAGAAAAGTGTGGGAAGGTAGAACGACTCTAACAAGAAATTAAGGCCAAGTTCCAGATGTATTAGTCTGTCAGGGAAAAGGAAACATTCTGTTCATCGCCCTGAAGTTGGAGGCTGTAAACACCTCTGAAACGTCCGTCAAATTCTACGACATCGCACGACGTACTATTTAAGACGAACGTAACTCTCAAATTCCCAGCCATGAAAACCTCAAATCGCACTTAGTAATCTCCACGGGAGACTTCTCTATCCTAATTTCAGAGATTCGAAGCTCTTCGAATCAAGAATGGCAAAAACGCGAATGTTTCGTATTCGTCCTTCTGTGATGCAGAGACCAAAGACACGTTTCTAGATTTCTATTACCCCACCGAATCCGAGCTCGCCAATTTTTTACCCATCGTCCTAAAAATTGAGGCAGCAAGCACCTCTAAAACGTCTGTCAAATTCCAAGAGACTACACGGCGCAACATGAAAGAAGACTGCCATCTTCATGTTTATAATGACGACGGAGTAAAATATCAAATGATAGAGGAAAGGAAAACAATAGAGAATTTTTAAAAACAAGAAAAGGTGTAAGGAGAAAACACAAGAATGGCGGGATATAGCACTAGGAGAATAATGTTGAATTGAAATGAAAGAAGGCGCGAGAGAATAAGGTGAGAGGCATCGGGGTGCGCGCATACGGCATTAAATATGAGGACGGGGTGGGGAGTCCCGACGCATACCAACCCCACTGAGTCCCGGACATGTCACTGCGCAAGATCCAATGCTACGGGCCCAAACTCCCCAGGAAAAGTGACCCAAGTTAAATGTATGAAACGCAGGTGCGGAAATATGAATGAAAAATTACCGAGGAACTGCCTACTTCTGGACGAGTCCACGCCAAAACACGACTGAAATCACGGAGGAGGAAATACGGCTACAATGCGTGCATCATGAAAAAGTAAATGTCAATTATTCTGGTGTTTCTCAATAAGTATTTTGGGGTAATGTAAACTCCATGGGCAGACGATTGTTAAATTTGCCTTCGTTATCACAAAAGCTACATACTGGGTTCTGTCCAGTCAATACCACCCACTTCACATCTTCATAACATATGTCAAAACAACCCAACCCAGAAGACAGCCATCTTCTATATGAATTTTACAACAAAAACAGCGTCTTAAATAACTTCATTATCAATTAGTCCGATTGGTGATATTTGTATACGTTTATGGAACTATCACTCTCGCCCTTGAAGACCATATTTTAGAGATAGGCTGAGAGAATACAGAACATAAATAATATCCTAGATTGGAGGAAAACTATGGAAACGTGTCTAAGTCAATAATGCAGGGAGTGGAGTGTTGCCTGGTAACAAGCTACATGGTGACGTGTGCTGAGATTACAGGGGCTAGAAATGAGCTGCAGTTGTGGGCGCCTTGGCATGACGCAAAGCCCAGCGGCTATACCAGCAACTATTCTCAGGACCAAATTTCGTTATGATAAAAACACCAATTAAAACCTGTCTCATACTTTAAAACGTGTAAGCTACTTAAATTCTCATATATGATATCTGTAATGAAGAAATACATTCTATAAAATGCCTATAAAATTTTTTGAATTAAGAATATGGAAAAATGGAAAGATATTTTATAGTATCGACGGAATGAAGCAAACACCTAGGCCCACGCTGATCATCATTAAGCTCACTTGATGTCACCAGGAAATGAACCCGGTACGCGGGGTGAGATAAAAAATGCTAAACACACATTGCTGCGTTATGTGGCTCAGCTGTCATGACGCCATAGCGTCCTTTGGCTTCCGTTAGCTTCGGGGTTTGGCGATGGCTAAGCATCCTTTCGCCGTAAAATTTAACGTGGTATAAAATGTTACAAAGTCCCTGGGATTTGTGGGCTCTAGTGAAAACTATCGTGAACTTGCCAGTCCAATACAGGCAGAGGATTTATTGATCACGTGAATTGCTAGTAGCCCTCAAGGAGGAAATCTTCCATGGAGTTATCCCTTTCTTTAAGAACACCTTTGTTTCTTCTATCAGCGGGCTTTAACATTTTTCATTTAATTTTCGTTTTCCTGAACTCTTATACACGGATGACGCCGTGTACCGTGAGTCGTAATACGCCTAGGGTACAATTTATTTATCTCAAGAGTAGCATTTATATTGTAAGAAAACTTTGCTTCTGTGTGTGACATTGGTGAAAAGAACTTACGCGCGTAACAGCCAATTTAAAAAGCTTAAAGTTCTGATGCAAGAGCAATTATATCTCTAAAAGTTTTATGTTTTCCTGCGCACATTTATATATTATGTTTTCAGTTATTAAAACTTCTTACTACAGAACATCGGCGTTGAGAAGTTAGCATCCTCTCTTCTTATTAGGAAGGTTCTGGGTTTAATTCTCGACCTGGAGTAAATCTTAAATAATTGAGGGGTTTTGTGGTTTTCCTCAGTTCCTTCGGGGAAATTGATATAATGTAAACATATAATACCAAAGCAGGATACTGCAGTTTTATTTTTCAATGTGATTTAAAAGTCATGACTCACAGATTCTACAATGCATATAATTGATGAAATTAATAAAGCTTCGCCAATTAAGCCAAGAATCGATAAATCAATTAATAACAGTTAGTAATTTATTAATAATTCTAGCTCGTTACAACCCGTCAAAGTTGCGGGAGTGAACATGTTTTCTATTTGACAGTAACACCGTTTATTGCATCATTATCTTTGCAAAATATATATATATTTTTTTAACTAAATTAAACGTAAAAACCTCAATATGCAACTGCAGGTAAATATTAAGTTTCTGAAGATGGCTGTCTTCTAGGTTGTAGCGCCGTGTACTCTAGTAGAAGTTTACCGACGTTTAAGAGGTGCTTGCTGCCTCCAGCATCAGGGCGATCGCGCTGACGATGGGGGCAGGAAGAACTTCTGAAATTTCCTTAAATATCTCCTAGATTACACGGCGCTACAACCTAGAAGACATCTATCTTCATACTCGCCCTCGTGAGAACCTAAACCTTTATCTTAATGTTCTGCTCGAGAACAAGGTCCGTGGGCCACGTGATGCACAGCAACAGCGCCGCATCTCAGGAATACGGCATGACAAAATGGTGTTAAAATTAGCTGGGTGTAAGGGAATGTGTTCAAAGTACGACATGAAAGCTAGACTTCTATTACAGTCCACATGGTTGGCTGGTAACCCACATACACGTTGTTATGATGCAATGCGTTGTTTTTGTTTTCTCAAACCAATGAACATGCATGTGTTACAAGAGCAGCTTTTACTCAACTAGTACGTCAGTGCACATGTTAAAAGTACAGCAGCGAAGGGGCAGGTGTTCTGTGACGCGGAATTAATTCACGTGCACGCACGTGGGGGAAGAAATGAGACAAGTCGACTTTTGTACGCAGTTTTCTTAAAATTCCGTTAGAAACCTACGTAATTTGATTTCAACTATGTGTAATTTTAAGTTTATTTGCAATGTTTACATAATTTCAGAATAAAATAGTCAGGATAAAGATAAATAAATATTTATTTAAATAAAATATCAATCGAAACTATTTTTTTTGCATAATATTATTAATTGTCTTTTTGTATATAAGTACTTTTCCTAATTTCTCATAAAGATAAGGGATTGTTCTACTGATATATAAAATAAATAGAATTATCCCTCGGCTCTTGGTCGAGTAAGAAGCTGAAAGACAGTTATTCAGCTCTCGAAGTGGCAGAAGGTTTCCTTTTCCACGAACTTCCTATTCAGGTGGTTTCAGAATTCCTTTCTCAGGAGTAATGTGTCCGGGGCATGAAGCAAACACTTACCCTATATAGCGTAGAAGTTAAAAATTTATGGAGCTATACTTGCACGTCGTCACACGTCTGCAAGTCGTGGTACTTAGTTAACCACTAGGGAAAATTTTTATATTACACAAAACACACACACTTATTTCCCTCAAATGGTCACTTCCGAATTAGTGCTTTTAGATACAAAAATGTCGGTTTTTAGGTAGGGTTAAGAGGGAGGGGGCCACATACTTGTACAACATACACGCATGCACACATACATACCTTATATAAATACAGGACAACCGAAATTTAAATATTCTACATTGTACATCAATGTCTCAGGAACTTATCATGTATAAACCAATTGTTTCTCTGCATTATAAATAAGAAATACATTAGTCTGCTTACAGGCTATTCATGGCAAAATCATGGATTTAAAAATAACGCCTTTTGGTCTAAATATATCCAGTACTACCTTTTCTAACGGGAAAAATCCAGCGCAAATTTCGAATCGTTTTCAGACAGAAATATCTACAGTTGGGATGGGTTGTGTGCTAAAAAGATGAGTTTATGCGGCTGTAGGCTCATAAATTTTAAATACAGTATTTTAATTCACCATCTATGATAATGAACAATATAGAAACGTAAACCGCTCATTTAATCAGACCACTTTGAAGGCGCACGCATATGCACATTCACACACACGTGCGAGAGCGGTATTTTATTCGAAGCGTTTCAGTAATTACGCATGAGTCAGCGTGCATTGGACTCCAACTAATGAAGAGCCTAGTTCATATCATGGCAAACCAACTGCAGATTAGGAAATGGGACTTTTATTATGAACCTCACGCTATGCCTCCAGCGAATTCCAGCCCGAACGTCTGGATTCCAGACTCCAGAAGCAAGTACGAAAGACGGCGATTACCAACTAACAAGATGGAACGGGCACCTCTTTGGAGAAAATGACAAATATGTCACTCAGCTTTACAAGAAATTCTCTGCCTTATATGGAACCTGAAGATGTTTCTCGTGTTCCCAAGAATTTACACCTGTGGACCCTATCCTGAAACAGATGAAGTTATATCACACGTTCACACCCCATCTATTTAAGATTAATTTTAATATTATTCCCCTTATGTATGATAAATCTCCCATCAGGTTTTCCGACTAAAACTGTGTATGCATTTTTCACGTTCACAATGCTTGATACCTATTCTGTCCACATCTTTCTGCAGGAGTTCATCTCTCAAGTTAACATTTTAGTGAAGAGTAAAAGTTATGAAGTTCCTATTTACCCTCCATCCTTGGTTCTTCTCGTTGGTGCAAACATTATCTTCACCACTTCCTTCTCAGACACACTCAATTAATAAGTAATTTCTGACTACGTTTTAAAATTGAATGTTTTATAATTAACTTGGGTGAATTTTGTTTCACCTCAAAAATATTAAAACTTACAGAAGCAAGGCATTCTTTCCTTCTACTTATCATACACCGTCCCTATTTTCTGCGGCAAATAAACCCAACATGAAAGACAAGTGGTTAATAAATGCATATCGGCAGGAACTTACAGCCATGGACTCCACAAAATGATCCCCTCATTAGGAGCTGACAAAGAGATTTATAATACCACCACTTGCTAGCACAAGACTGGAGGTCGCTGCCAACTTCAGCGAACGAAATATGACACGAGAGAAACTCGCAGTTTCGCTTATTCAGCATAAAAGATTGTAAGGGCTCATTAAAAGATGATAATTAATGAGTATAGAACTCTGTCGAGACTGCCAAAGCGTTGCTGTAGTAACCAGAAGATTTCTCGTTAGCAACAGCAGTCAGGAAAACAACATGTTACAGATGGAACGATAGAAAAGTAATAATTTTTATTGTATCGAAACTACTTCAAATTCTAGTCGACACAACTTAATGGAGTAGACTTCTCCTTGAGAAGCTGGCGGTCGCTCACTTAGTCAAGAAACTGCTCGCAGTCATAGAATCTAAAATGCCATTATCGTATTGGCAAGAAACCATTACTTGGCAATATTCTGATAAAACTCAGTATTATGAAACATACAACATTTATTTAAAGCGTTCTGATCTAATATAAATACTTAAATACACCAGAATATATATCAAAACATACATAAATCGTATGTTAAATGGTCAGAGCGAGAGTAAATGCATTTAGGCCGAAAACGTCAATGAAATGAAATCCAATTTTCGAACAGTCTTCAAAATAGTTTGATTTTTTTAAAAATTATAAAAATACTATGAAAATTTACAAACCCATTTCAGGCCGATGACTGATTTTGTTACATTGCAAATAATATAAAATATATGTCCTAAACCAGCAATCAAATTTTAGTTATAATGCTTGGAATTACACGCCTTTGGACAGGCACGGTATATAATGTATGGACGCATATAAATAATGAGAACCTTAAAGTAAATTAAACTAAATGAATATCCCATTCGTTAATACTGTTGCAAAAGAAGAGCCTACGTCGAGAGTCATAAAAAAAGATAATCATTAGCGCTAAATAAACATGTTTTGCCTAAATTAATTTGTATTAATTTGTATCGATATCTTCTGAGCCCTTTAAAATATCTTATTAAATCAAATAAGAAAGATAATGGAGACTATTGTAATAGCAGGCTACTACCTACATGACCGAAGGTTTGACCCCAACCGTCGCCAGAAATATAAAAATAATATAAAGTAATAACAAATCTGCCAACGTAATGAAAACGTGAAGACAGAAGTAGCAACTACTTCCCACGATGTGGCATACGCAGTATAAAAGAGGCCGCCTCAGACAGTGGACAAAATTCAGTATAATTCTGGTATAGTAGGTCTTTGTCACAAATCTTTAGAGAACTATATACTTGCTTATTTTCAATAAGTTCGCATCTTAACACAGTAATTGGAATATTTATAACGTACTCTAAATAATTCAAATTAAATGAAAAAAGGAAAAGAAGTAAATAAATTAGTCTGTACTTCGATGTTCATATAACGGGCGAATGGTAAAGCGGATCCACTACTATTAATTATGTATCCTGCTAAAAAGAATAGAAAACAGATGGGCATTTTGAATTTAAATCCACAATGCACAAGCTATTAAACCAATGCACTTTTATAACATCGAACTCCTGAGTAATCTCTATCAAAGCATACACGTACGTGTTTAACGAGACAAAGCCTTATGAAAATCCGTACTTAATTTCATCACTCAGTTTACAATTTTCAGTCTGAAACGATTAAAGCAATTCATTTGAGTTCTTCATCAGTTGACGTGTGTAACGAACGCGTACTTGTTCTGTCGTCATAAAATAATACCAGCATTTCATTATGTAAATGGCAGACAAAAGAACATTATAATCATGTGAAGGGGTAAAATAATATTATTTCCTGTAAGTTCTGAAACAACTTGTTACATAAAGTATATCAACATTGGTAAAAGAAGACGGAAAATAGGCCAATGATTTCAACTAGCGATAACCTTTCACGTCAGAAGT
Source organism: Zootermopsis nevadensis (assembly GCF_000696155.1). Next base: position 1,213,716 of record NW_019060077.1, read on the forward strand.
TACACGTTTTTCTACGGCGTGTGTAGGGATACGATACAGGGAACAAACCGGCAGTTTGCAAGGTCTCTCGTAACTATGGAAACATATTTTATTACAAGAAACTGTGTATTAACCAACCTCAGACTTCCTCAAAGTTACAAATTAATGCTGGGCTAAAAATTACAATATCGGAAAATATAACCTTTCCGGTTTACCGAACAGTTCGAAAATCACCCCAACAACAAAACTTCCTACGAGCTGTAGAGAAGGAAGAACAACGTCCCAGTGCCTACTTATGGTATGACGTCACAAACAGTTTAATTTCTCCGTAGTAGTAATACGTAAAAGAAATTCTATTACAGAGAAATCTTCTCCCCCTTCTTTCATTAGTTATTCCAGTACTGTCGCAATTAAGAACGCTGACGTAAAACGTAGAATAAATTAAATACGTACCCGGACGACATATTTGTAAATAACAGCACAGACTCGTTTTATTTTAGAAAACAAAACCGAAAGACGGGACAAAAATATAAGAAATAACAGAAGAAAAAATAAAAAAATGAAAGTTTTCTATTCGTTGTTGATGGCGAAACACAAGCACGCAAACAACTATTTAACGTCGATGTTGGTCTTCTGGGTTGTGACGCCGTGCAGACTCCAAGAAACATACGGTCCCCGTAAAGACCTCAAATTCTACATTCAGTTTTCGTCGGTTTATACACGAAGTGCTGTTTGATGGATCTGCTGTTTGACCTAAACACGTCTGAAGATAAAAGAAAAAAGCCTTAGTCAAGACAGCCGGTCTCCGTGTCGAGATTTAAGACCAGGACCTCCAGAATACGAAGCAGGAGGGCTATCCACATGGTCGAGACATTCTCTAAGTTACGATATATTTAAATCTTATCCTCCTGATATATTTTCTCAGCGGACTTTATTAATTACGTTTCTGATCAAAATTCTGTAAGAGAACGTGCGGAATTTTGAACTGAATTACAGGACTTCTTTTCCTTTCGTCGTTACAAGTTTATTGTCCTCTGAAACTCTGACACAGAAGTTTCTAACACAGTAACATTACGAAGGAGTTAAAATAACAGCATTCTCCCGGTTTCGTATTGCCTATTACAAGTTAACACAAAATGTACACGCTGAAAGTCCTCCTATGAACGTTTCACGGCTTTCCAGACCGCAGCAACATCGACGACAAAGAACCACATCCGTGGTTCCAACTGTCCGTTGTCGGAGCACGACAACGCACGGTCGAAGTGAATGTATAGAAGATGCCTATCACAATGCGCCGAAATAAATACGGTATGTGCCAGGAAAAACAATGAGAAATGAAAAACCTTTTCATTTTCATTCTTCATTTCCGTCGAATTTTTTTTTCCTTTGTGGAATACACAAAGCAGCCTACTTGAAGTACGAGGCTATAATGTCCTCCGAGAGTAACTTTTTTCAATTATCAATGTTTTCCATTGTATTTTTTCGTCACTGTGAACCACGGCCACACGCATTAAAGAATGAGTGACGTATGATACCAAACACCTTATGGTTTTCATATTTATGCTTCAGAAACGTGTTTTTGAAGAGTTTCAAACACACGTGATACACAGTTAATTTCAAAATAAAGCGTACTTTTCGATCGCCAAGTACATTACAATCGTGTTGGAATCGCCTACATATGACAATGGTATAAAAATCGACACACACATCTACGCAGTTAAAAG
>NW_019060077.1:1215531-1253571 GCF_000696155.1 Zootermopsis nevadensis
GCAGTGGCGGGCTGCTTTAAACACGGCAATGATCTCACGAAGGCAATAAAAGGAGGCGAATATTCTGACTCGCTTAGAAACTAGTGGTTTTCTAGAAAAGGACTTTCTTCGTCTTGTTAGTTAAAACATATTCCTGTTGTAACATCAGCCGTTTTTAAACTCTTTCCTGTCATATTACTGTTCCCAACTTTTTGCCGCGAATGCCTTATGTTTGAACTGCTTCGTTTGTTAAGTCCATCCTACGTTTCAGCAAACAATGTAGTTCCCATCTTCGCGATGAATGTCACGGATGTGAAAAATTCTACGGCATATATATATACAGATAGTTCTAGGGAGGAGAGGGGGGGGCGGGTTAACGACAATTGAGTGACTGATGGGCTGCCAGAAAAGCTGGCCAATGGACTGGGTACTGGAGATCAATCACTTACAAGAACTGACGGCAACATTTTCATTCATATTCATGTTATATGAAGGGAGGAGTGTGTTCTGAAAATACTTTATTCTGTAAAATATGTCATAGCTTTATCTTTCAAAAACATCATGTTAAGAAGATGGTTATCTTTTGGTATATTGCGCCATGTAGAAACACACCGATGTTCATAGGAACTTACTGCCTCAATCTGCGAATCTCATTGTTTATGAATTGTGTAACATTAGCGACTACACGGGTAATACTGACATTTGCAATAAACAGACTTGAGCCTTGTCTGCAGCCTTTGTTCTGTTGAGTATGGGTTTAGTTCCACTAAGATTTAATTCTTCGGAATCTGCGTTGCTTTCACCCTCGACCTCGCCCGTTTGTAGAATGTGGGTTATTACTTGGGAGAGGAACTCACGAGCTCTAGCAGCCCACAGGAATCTCCAGACCCATAGTTCATAATTCAGCTCAGTTCAGTTGCATGCAACAAGGAATTATCTCGCCCGCTGTCGACTTTAACGCAGAAGAGTGTACCTGTATTCAGTGACAGGATCAAAGGAACTTCAGGGATTTCAGAACAAAGAAAACATGCAGGTATAGGTATTTAAATTCAATTGAGGAATTATTCCGAATGTTAAAAGTTCGAGAAAATATTTTAAAAAAACAGTCGCACCAGAGCATGTAATGGGAACGTTAAACATCTCATAAAAATTGTGAAATAAGACAAATCACTGATAGAACGATAATTAATTGGATTATAAAGGTAAGGTAAAAGAGCTTCATCGAATCTTTTGTTGAGACTTGAAGTACAATAGAATAAACAAACAAACCATTAGCAAAATTCGTAGAATCAAACGTGAATTTCAGAGTGAAATGCGAAAGGGTTTCGAATTTAGAAACAACATCGAAAGAAATTTCAAGACGAAGGAGAACAAAATACAATGCATCCAGCTGCTAAGTAGTACAGAATCGGCTATTCATTTCGATTGTCTCCATTCACGCCATAATTGCTCGTTTTGCATGAGTGTCCTGTCTTTCTGAATTAGTCTAGTTAAACATTTATGTCTAACAACCTTTCACAACTCATTTTCCTTGGTCCTTCCTGTCCTCCTTTGCTACCGTATTCCTCTTAGCAACCAGTACACTGTAATCTAAACATAAGACGGTTTATAGGAGAAAAATATTGTCGTTAGAGGAGAAAACGACGAAAAATACAAGCGTTACTACGTCGTTTTCCCAGAGCTTGGAGTTCATTTAAATATCTCATTCGTGAGCGTAAGCAAACACGAACAAAGTGAATTTTTTACATACGCTAATACAGATGCTTCGTAACTACCTTCAATAACTATCCTCGTTTCTTTTCACTCGGTTTACTGAAACGTGATACGAAATAGTACGTTTCAGAGAACAAGAGTCTATTGCGTTTCGTTTAACTTTCCTTCCAACGCGACTGCAGAATACACAGGGCGTTGTTAAAGTGTGTTATGTGAGAACGTGATACTGGGTTATAATGTACTTACAAAATATTGTTCCTGGTTATTTCACCACCGCTGAGTCTGACAAGATACTTCATCTGTAAAGAAAACACGAGAATGACTACATTTATATGAAACTATAAATAATGTAGTAACGTAAAATAAAATATGCGAAACATGGAATATACATTGGAAATATGGAATTCGAAATTATGCAATTTTCCGTAAAATCAGTGGATATAGTGCTTACATAATGTCGCTTAAAAGCGATGAATTATTTATTTAAATGGAGATTAAATTAAAAATACTGGCATAGACTTTCAGACTAATAGTTTTAGAAATGTAGTAGTCACACACATAAAATAGTCTTCAGGGATGTACAGCTTTATTTGATTTATATATTCAGCCGTTTACACTGAGTAAAACATCCGTGTTAATTACATAATGTAATGGACACGATTGCGGGTGATTCATGTAGACACCTATTTGCAGTTCTACATCGTACAAGTATTTAATTTGATTTGAAAAATATGTTACAGGTGCCAACGTTCCTTTAGTAGCAGGAAGAGCGATGGTTTCAGTAACTTCTCTTAACGACAGAAAAGAAAGTGTAAGTGGTCACTAGTCACTTCTAGTTAAATATCCCAAGAATATATTTATTAACCCTTTGAATCCGTGTTTCGTCTAAATGACATTTAAGAATTCAGTTCGCACCGCGAAGAAAACACAACAACACCATTAGAAAGATCAACTGGTCAATGCTCTTTAGGGAAGTAATCGCTGTTTACACTGAGAACATAAATACAAAATGTAGCGTTAGTGATTGTTATAGAAAGTGCATATTGTTTTTAAAAGGCTAAGCAAGAACAAGCTTCCTACAATTTTATAAATCTCGTATTTTACTTCCAACAGAAAAGTATGTTATACGACAAACATAAATGTAAAAGTATGAAGAAGCTAACAGACCCGCAGAGAGACATAAATTCATATTTGTAAAAACAGAAGCTAGAGGTTTATCATTTAGTGTATTTTAAATTATAAATTTATTGTCCTTTCATTCATTCAAACAATAAAAAATAAAGCAACATTCGATTTAAGTATTTCAAAGACAACCTCTTTACCGAAATTGGTTCAAATCAACTAAGGACTGTAAGCTCTTTTAAGGAAACGTATAAATTAATAGACAGACACAAAGACTGTGACTTGATAGAAATAAAAATAATAAAATATTCGATAACAAAAATCTAATCATAACCCCGAGAATCAAGTCACATAAGCGGATTACCGTGACGAGGTACAAACAGTTGAACGCTTTCGGTCATTTCAAATTTCACGGGCCGTCAACTACTTGTTCTTCATCAGGAAAAACAGAGAAAAAGTGGGACAACTTTGTGAACTGATGGGAGTTACAGATGGGGCTTTCGCTCGGAGTAGCTTCTGTTAGATGCTTCGAAACTTAGAAACACAGTAGAATCTTGCTCAAGAAACCAAGGGACGTAACTTGACAGACCTCCTTTACCTTCAATGCAACTCAAGGGGGAAAAGTTCTTAAATAGATAACAGAATGTACTCTTCTCTTCAGGTAATTGGTTGTCAAAATACTAATAGTTCTGTTACTACTATTATTAGCCTGTATTAGTGGCAAAGGTTAGTATCGAATAGGGACCATTTGAATAACAGATATAATTAAATAAAAATTTCCTTGGATATTATCCATCGTCTAGTAAATATAAAACGTAAAACGACGTTTCGGAGATAGAGTCCCATCTCCGAAACGTCGTTTTACGTTTTATATTTACTAGACGATGGATAATATCCAAGGAAATTTTTATTCAATTGACTCTTCACCATCGTCAAGAAGTTTTAGATTTGAAACAGATATAATGCTTAGCGTGTTAACCTATTATTCAAAAGGTCCCGGATTTGACCCGAGCCGCCGCCACTAATATCAAAATAAAAACAACAGAAATCTGTCAGGATAATAAAAAAACAATAATCTAATGGCGGGAGTACAGTCAAGTCTCAAAACCTCGAGTAGGCCTCTATCAATTACATTTTACACAACTGACAATGTCACACACAATAGTCGCACCTAATCATTGACGCTGTTAATGATAACGTGATTCATCTGTACCCGTCTCTGAAGTTAATGTTTTTGCCCCTACATTGCCGTTATAATTTCCCCATTCATGTTACATTTACAGTAAATTCGTACTATGACGTGTTATAGACACTGTAATTACGGCAACTGGCACTGCAGTCTTAACCCTTTTGAAGCCTAAAATTCTCCGCACTTTGAATCTTTCTATTACTTGTTAAATGTTAGAATTGCATGAACATGGAAATACGCCATTATAACTTTATCATATAATTCTTCCGGTATTTCTTTGAGTAGACTGAGAAAAACTACTATCCCCCCACCAAATATTAGTAATGTGATACTTGATATATTTCCTTCTTTTAGTCATGCCTGCTCTTTGGGAGTCAAATGAAAATCTCAGTCAAGTTCTCTGTCGTTGTTATTAATAATTCTAATAATCAAGGTCAAAAAAATCTTTAAAATTAAATGTTTTTAAGAGACGCTCAAAATAAAATCTTGTTCGTGATTAAATTGTACGAGTGCCATCTTGCACGTAAGAAGCGTCAAATTGATGTTAACGCTGCAAGCTGATTCGATTATCTTGTACATCCCGTGCAACTTAGATGTGCAAATTAGGACTGCAATTTAACACTACTACTCAGTAAAACTTGTCTAGCTAACTTCAGGATGAAATCAGATCGTATCACATCCCAAACACGCATAAGGAAGACAGCAAACCAGTGGATTCAGTTTCTAGTAAGAATGTATAGTATGTGTGAAATACCCTGAGGGAAGAATGCAAGTTGTAAGTGGATGTAAGTGAGAACAGTAATGTGGTTGTCTCTCCGCAGTATCTCCGTAAGTGATCTACAGAATGCCTTATCAATATTTAAAACGTTCAGTTGATACACCTAAACTTTTCTTGATAGACAAGTTTCACACCAACACCAAAAATGAGCTAAGTTGCTGTTTTACAGCTTTGTATTACAGAAAATAAAAAGTTGTGAATTTTATCCACAACGTAGAAATCCTGATACGTTCACCAGAATGTTATCTCTGACTTTCGTAAATTGCCTGGGAATTCCCTAGCTGCGACTGCCCCAGTCATTCACTTGCGGGCACATGTTACTAAAATTCTCCAATACCAAATTCCATGTAAATCGATTCACCTGTTCTCGAGATATTAACCCCCTGAAGCCCAGGGGTCCCACCTGCTTAACATTCATTTTGTACAATGCTTAGTACTGACGAAGTCTTGCGTTTTCTTTGTGGTACGGGCTAAAATATTAGCTGCAACTCATGCAAGCTTCAGCATCAAAGAGCTAATGGGAACAGACGGACATACAGATGTAACGAAGGTAACAGGCACATTCTTTGTTAAGTAACAGTTGGGAAAATGAAGTACATCTATCCGTCTGCGCACTACGCTTAAGCATGTCGTGATCTGGTGAACATATGACACCATTACAGTTCTTTCTGGTTATTAATTAAAACTTCCAGCGTGTTGAACTTCTTACCAAATCTCAGATCTTCCAAACTTGTGGGCGATGAATTACGGAACGTGGAATGATAAAATATGTTGCTGAGATGAGGAGGAGTTGTTTCTCAGGGGATCACAGACTCGCCCATTACACTTAAATTAATCACCAATTAAGACTTAAAATAACGTTAGGGATTTTCTGTAGCGTGGGAGGTAGAAACCACTACAAGCAGACAGCGATGGAGAGGCACAGAAGAAAATACAGTCAATACCAAAATCACAGCCTACGACTTGCAGCAACACGTGTTGCAACATAACTAGAAACCTCCCGAACCTACAGAGCTGGATATTTAAGGACAATTTCCTGGATTGGAATGTTAGTTTTTGACATGTCTTTCGTTTCTCTAAATAAATATAATGCGAAAATTATGTACCAATAAAGAATCTTACGCATGTTCTATAAATGCATTATTTTCGAATACCAAGACAGTCACTACAATACATTTGATAATTACGTAATGAGAATTTCTTTTGTCAAAACTTCTGAAGTGCGAGAATGCAAATTCGCAAATTCGCACTTAAGAAAGCAACGTCAAATAAACGAACATATACAAGCAATTATATTAGTACATACAAACGCGATACATTATTAACACATAGCTCTAACTCTGATTCAAGGTTCGTGAAATATAATTATTTATAAAATACATGCGAAGATAGAAGAGTTAGTTTAAGGATCCATCGACAAGGGTACTGGGAATTTAACACGTAGGCAGTGCAAGTTAATTAGTTACAAGGAGATCAGACCAATTTTCAAACTAAAGTGTTCATTTAGAAGTTTAAACTTTAATATCGTCTTTAACCAACAAGTTGTTTGATAGCAGAGAAATTCTGGATGATCCGAGTTCAGGAGCTTATCTTAAGAGTTCAAAATTAAAAGATGGGAGGGAGTGAGGTAGAAAACAGTTTAGGCAAAGACGTTTTAATTAAAAAAGTTCAACTTGACTCTAGTACAAAATAATTTTTATCGATTCTTCCTTCCCTGTTACTTGCAAGTTCGACATTCCAAAACAGAACCATCGATACTGCAGTATCAATTTAAGTTGTCAAACTGAATGGGACATTTTGGAATCACCTGAATAAGGTTGCAGGAACGACATCAGCCAGTAAACCCCAATATTTAGTATCTAATATTTCACTGAGAAGAAAGTTAATTAAAAGGATAAGAACCAAACGTCGAGCAAGGTAGCAAAAGGTATAAGGTTCTGGTTTGTTCTTTGGATGTCTCACGTTCGAACCTCTTCCTATCTGTCATGGATATCCTTAGATATTATAGTCTCTCTCATCAGTCTGTCTACAACAAACTTACTACAGCAACCATATTTATAATTATACTTATATTAATACCAGCAACACAAGTATTAATTGAATGTTACATACTTAAAAGGCCGCAGTATGTATCGGTCGTTTATCGATCGCCTTCTGATGCCATGTAAATAAAAAAGAACCAAAAATTAAGCTTTAGTCACTCAGTTCCATGTTTATTTTGTATTTGAGTCGATAAATGACCGAAACATCTAATGGCTGTGTAAGTACATAATATGCTAATAATACTGTTTTGTGTAAACGGCGATATGTATTTTAATGTAAAATACACAACAGAATGTTTCATTTTAAGATTTTCCTTTTCCTTTGGCAGTAAATTTCAACAGTGTTCCGTATCAACTTATTTTCTCTAAATTCTATTTCTGATATGACCACTCGAAAAATTACCCATTCTTGCATCCCTGATTCGGAAGTATGTCGAAATCACGATATAAAGTTTAATTTTACTTTTCTTCAGGTATAAACTCGAAATATGAAAACGATATTACGAGTTCAGTTTCTTAAAACGCTGTTACTATAAAAGCAATCACTGACTTGTATTCTAGTCATTCCACGTTCGGATCTCGTAAGAGTCATCGGATGCACTTGCTGAGGTATACGTAGTTTTCCTCAGTCTTTCTAAGAAAATAACGCTTACTCTCCACTTCGTTTGAGCTGGTCGAATGCCACAGTCTTCTCAAATACTAGACGCTAAGGAATCCTTGCAGTTAAAATAGCGCCATCATATAATATATTATCTATTCATCTATTGGGTTGAATCATAAGAAACGGGCCAGTGTGTACGAACGGTGTGTTTTAGCCCATAAAACCCAATGGTAACTATATGTCCCACTCTTTTCAATAGCTAGCAACCCTTCATTTTGTATTTATGGGTTTCATATCGCAAAAAACGTTATTTCCTTACACAGCGTTAAAAAGCTGATTTTTGTAATGTTGGTGTTGGGTTTTCTTTGCGGTGCGAACTGAATTATTAAATATTTCTTAGACGAGCTTCAGTTGAATAATGTTACGCAGAAGAAAACAGAAAAAATTTCATTACTTCCGCTTTGGTCACAGAATATCGACAATTCACTCACATAACGTGTTATACCTCTTGAAAAAAGAAGACATAAACAGGAGGGGTAACATTAAAGCCACCATAAAACCCGCACTCACTTGTTACGCGTCGTAGAAACCACAAAACTAATAACAGGACACGAATACGTTCATACACATTTTCGTCGTTTTTCATAAAACATAACAAATGGAAACTTAGTTTCCTGCAGGGCCGAGAAAAGTATGCAAGACGCAGTATCTAAATTAAGTTACATTCGTGTATTATAAATTCCCGTATTTAAAGTTTTTAATATATGTCGGAGATAACTTTATGTTAAAATTAAAATCAACCATAACGCTGGAAAGGAAATAACTTTTCGTACTAAAGTAAAGACTTCTTAAACAAAATCACATACTTGTCTCGAACGTTCTTAACACGCATTAAGGAATTTTATAGACTAAGTAGGATTTGAGGTTTTCACGGTGCTGCAACCCACAAGGCAGCTAACTTTATACTTTATGCTCAGTGCCAGTTTATAACATGTTCGTTACCGAGTACCGGGTCCAGACCTTGTACACGGTAATGAACATTTCGTGCATTTAGAGAATTTTTATGAACTATATACCCTGTTTTCAATCTAAAAACAAACCAGAAGAATCAAATAGAAGAACAAATCCAAAGTACAGGGTGCAAGTTGTGAACTTATTATTCATTCGATGCCTGGAGAAAATGAGGAAAACAAACTCCTCAATCAGAAAATTCGATAATTCAATTGACATTAGATTGCATCGTTCAATACTAAATCTTTATAACAATGAATTTTAGAATACACTGTGATTAATAATAGGCATTTTTTATAGTTATCTGACGAGAACAGTAAGATTTAAACCACAGAACGTACACATATTCCAGTTTTACCCTCAACGCTGCAGTACGTGTGACGGAAATCCTGAATGCATCTATGAATACATAATGCACGCTGAGGCTGGACCTCGCTGACTGCTATGCTAGACTCCATGAATTTGCAATATTAGCTCAGACTGACTGTTTCGAACTGTTGGCATCGGAACTCACACATTATTTCTTACAACAATGAATAAGTTCCTGTCCCTATACAAACAATGCAAACCATACGTATATACACAGAAGATGGCTGTCATCTGGAACGCTGTGCGTATAGTCTGCTTGATATTGATCGAGACGTTTCAGAGGCGCTTACTGCCTCCATCACAAATTTTGGTCGATTATTATTTTCAAACATATTCTGTGGTATACTTTATATGCTATATACCCCGGATAATGGGTAGTGCACAGCGTAATACCGGAAGGCCTATAAAGAATACCTGAACGCCTCAGGGTTTGGTAACTAACCCGTTCCATATTTACAAAGTGGGAGCAACAACATTTACGTGTTCGGTGCCATCGATTTTCATAAAAAGCGAAGAAACGCTGTAACATACAGAGTGTCATTCAATACTGCTGAAAATACGAAACACGAAGAGTTCAGTTGTGATTCAGAGATCGTCCGTCCCAAAAACTGTACCTAGACATGGAAAGACATATAAATGCGGGCATAAACCCAGCCCTGAACGTTATCGGAACCTGCGACTTCCATGTTTGAGGAAAGTAAAAAAAATGTGCGTCTTATGGACAATAAAATCGCTTAGAATATAAAGTTAATTGATTGAAGATAAATTGCTTTTATTCATGAAGAAAATAGATTAACAACAATACGACGCTGAAACCTCGCTTCCGCCGTGAGGTGACTATGGATATTAATGTTATAAATATTGCGGATTCAATGTGGAGGAGAACAAAATGTCTGTGACCTATTTTAAGTTTCGCTGTAAACATTTACCTGAAAAGACTGAAAACACTTTATTAACATAGGAACTGTGCTCCTTATGTGAAGGTAACTTATGCCGTAAATGTGGATCAATTATCGTAGTGAACCGCGAAATGTACAGCGTGATCCATAAAAAAAGCAACAGCTGCCTTGACGATGTTTTTATCCTAGGAAACGACGCATCGTAGTCATAGGCAGACACCAAAGTTTCTGAGAAACCGGGCCTTACTCCTCAAAATGGAAACAGTTTATTTCTTCGAAAAGTTGGTATCTACATCCGATCTATTCGGCGTCATAACTCAGAAGAGTAACATCCTTATCCTCACCGCCATGAGGAAATTTGTTCTTACGTAACCTTATTTCCGCGCATTGAAGACTTAGTGTCACGTAATGATCGACATGTGGAAACAAGGTAGCGCCGAACCACTGCAACTTTCAAGTAATTAATCACTAACAGTAATGTTTACATTACAAACGGAATTTCGTTTAATTTGCCCTTTTTGGACGACTCTGTTAGGCTGAACATAATCCTGAGAAATTAGAACAGACATTACACAACAAAGCCAATATTGCCTGCGCTTTTCAAATAAAACAAATGATGAATCAAAAGTAGTATCACTTAACAGCCCTACCAGCGACGTAATTTCGGATGTACGCTGTTGGAGAGACTTCGTCATATTGACATTAGCAGACTCCAGGGGCAGTGCAGGGGATCTTGTACCAGAGTTTTACATCGTTCACCATTCGTTTATTTACTTTCGCATCGCTGACGGCAGGAAGCTTTAGTTGTAACTTCTCTGCACTGCGAAATCGTCGTCTTTTAAAGACCTATATATTACACATGCCCAAATGCGTATTTGGGATATAACGTGTTGTAAGGCGGCGTTGTTTGTAGGCCTATGTGATAATTATTACTATGCATCAGTATTTGTTTCATATAACTTAGTAGTGGTTTTATAAGTTTGTATATTAATAAATATCAACGCTGTTAATAAAAAAGAATTTCTGTGAAGAACGTATGCCGACTATTTTGTCTTCAAATTCTGCAGATATATGATAAGACTAGAAGTAACTATGTGTAAATGAATAATTATATATTTCATTCTGACCATGAATTCTACCAATACATGTCTATCTATTTAAATTTTTCACATGTGTCCTCAACACTTTCATACAGTTATTACTTCTGATAAATAATAATTAAGGCAGTTGCAGATATGCTCATGATCTATCTCCTCACAAAATTTCACACGACTGTGTGACTGTGACTGGTTTATTAGTTATCACCATCAGACCAACAGCTAAGTAGCTGGCACACGATACATAAAAATCTGCCAAGGGAATCGTCCTAATTTCTCTTAGCATCGTCAAGAAAGGACTGTTTCTGTGTTACTGCAGTCACATTCAGTGCGTTCACTTACTCGCCGTGCCTACGCGGCAATTTCCCCGACACCTGTGTATGGCATGTAGGCTAATCATTGATCTGTAGGCTCACAGCACCGTTCAGCAGCACGGAAATAGACGAAGAATATGGAAATGCTGATGCACCAAAATCAATAAATAAGGAAGACGGATTCAAAACGAATTTCCAATCAACTTAACTTACAGCTCTCGATTCTATATTCAGATTCCATTGCAGATGTCATGAGATGAAGATCGAATATCCTTCAGTACGTGCTGCTATCTGCGTTCAAGTAGATATCCACCATTTTCCTCTACATAAGTTAGTTCGACGTGGAACAGCTTATAACTAACCCCATAGCGCAGAGTGCCTTATAAGAAGCTAATAGTCGTTCAGCTCGCGATTATGGAGGCAGCATCATCTCTGAAACGTCAGTAAACATCTATCGGACTAGACGGCGCAACAACCCAGAGGACAACTTTATACTCGCCACCGTGAGAACCTGAAATCTCACTATGTTGTCTCTGGTTGTGTTACCGTAACAGTATATAATCTTCCTATTTCAATATTATTGTAATCCTGCGAAAACATTAAATAATCCTAACCGACTGGTCTTCCTCGTTAATTTGTTTGGATTAGTGACGCTGCCGGTTAAAAGATAACGTTTATAAAATTTCGCGTCAGAAACCATTTATTTGTCATTAAAGAATTGAATGAGTTGTCTGTTATGCAAATTTATTAATAAAAACTGTTTATTTTGTAAATTAATCCACATATCAAATTATTTCCCTACGCAAAGGGTCAAGGGATATTGTAATAGCATAATATTTCCATACCATTGATATGATTTAAACATCTCAATGTAAACTATCACAAAATAAGATAAATAGATTTAATCTCTAAACACACAAGAGTCATTAATTTATTTGCGCTGGAAGAAAACATGTAGTACTATGTAAAGTCACTTGAATTAGTATTAGTTACGCGTACCTGCGACGGAAAATGGGAATGGCTTGTTACGTTGCTACCACTCATCTTGTTTCAATTAAATTCAATGTATTGGGTCGTTTACTAATCACGCATGATATTACGTAAATAAACCTCGATTTTATTGAACTTATCATGACACCAAACATGGAATAATAAACAAAATGGATTACGTGCGATTTTAGCTTTCAATACATGGAAAATTAAATAAGCAGAAATGCCTTCATAAACTAAATCCTACATGTAACATCAAATATCTCAAATTTGGAGAATTCCAACCTGTCAAATTTTGTCAACTCATACAATCTGCGTCGTTATTAAACAAATATAAACTCGATTAATTAAATGCAGTTAGACAAGGGTGGAACGTACATATTAAACATGTTATCCCGGCTAACACGTTGAAAACTATACCTTCTGTTTTACTTTCGGGGTTCAGTGGTATCGCACACACTATAACACAGCAGAACAGGTCAGATGAAATACATCGCTAACCAGCTCCAGTCAGCCAAGCATTGTTCGAGTAGTTAAGCTCGTCGCGAGCGTTAGCCTCAATTACCTGTGTTTTATAATTTATGTTCAGTATTTTGTAACTTGCACTTGTTAGACCAGAACATCAAGCACACGAAGCAATATCCAAAATGAATACAATTTATTTATTCTTAAATCTCCTGTATTGCGAGAAGTTTAAGATAATTTCAATAATGAAAGGGAAGAATTCTATTCTGCCAGTTTCATACTTGTTACTAGTGTTTTGTGTATTTCAATTTATAAATAATTTAAAATTGTTATTCCAATTACGAGTAAATCGCGATAACTTTAATTACGTAAGGCAACTGCAATTGTTTTAAATAATAGGCGAATTTAGAATGCCCAATAAAATATATGCAACTACGCTTTCAGACAACTCCTTCATTTCACGCTTCGATGATAAATCCCACGACTCATAATCGAATTTAAAATTTCCTCCGGGGCAAACGTTGAGTTTGACGGTCCTATTTTAGATAGCTGTTACCAGGAAATACATGTGTTAACTAAATTTCGATACCGATATTAAAATCTCGCTTTCTAATATCCAAAACAGTGAACTAGAGGAAAACATAATTAAAACAGAAAATGTATAATATTACGTTCCAGGAAATATTGTAATAATTCTATTTTAATTTACAAATTCACTATATAAATCAATCTTCTTCACTGTAGGTCGTTATTAATAAACTGTGTCAACTAAAACAACGGAAAACAGACATTCCCACTAGAAAATGCAATTCGAATACTGGCAATTAGACTTAAAAATTAAATTTTCACTCTTTCATATCTTGTAGTAGTTTACAAGGGCTAAAATTCTCATACCAACAAACTCTTTAGGGAATTTTATTTTTTGTGTAGCCTACAAGCTATTTATCTATATTTATCTACGCCAAACATAATTCAGTGATTTTCCAATAGAAGGGATTTCAGACTCAATGAAAGTTATAAAAATATAATTCCCATTAGCTTCCATTAGTTTTATTCTTTGCCACAGCGTCCATTTCCGCCCTGAGGTTCACGAAGTCTCACATCTAATTGCCACCGGACGGTCTTCCTGCAGGGGTTTACGCGAGCATAAATAATATAAATTTGAAGCTGAAATAAAAGGCGCCTTTACATTCCTAAGGATAGAGAAAATCGTGAAACCCAGTGTCACGATCAAGAAAGATCTTTATACGACTCTGCGATCGGTTGGATTCATCTAAAAGTAATACACATAAAAACATCGTTATCTGGAAGTGCCACTTTGTTTTAGTGTTTCATCTATCGCATCCGACAAATATTTACATTTTAAATATCTGATTACTTTTACGAAAATCGTCAGTGTTTCTGTGTGAGGATTTCGTTAAGAATTCCTTTGATTACTGCTGACAAGAGATTCCAGTCACTACACTTAACAAAGGGAGGCTATAAAAGGGAGTACTGACATAAATTAAAGAAATTCTGTACGCATCAGTGGAAAGTGCAATAGAACATTGTAGGGTACTGCGGATCGATATCGCGGGCCCCTGGCTGCCCGGGAGAGGGGACTCTCTCGTCTAACCCCATGCATGCAGCAGCCATCCTGGGACGCGCTGCCACGCCACGAAAATGCGGACCACATGTTGCGCTTAGCGCCAAGCTAATTAAAGAGGAATATTCTTTAAAGATTTCAAATTTATTCTGACTTTCGAGAAATTCTCTATATTTATGGTGTAAGTGAACTAGCCTGTGACTCTTATTCTGATGAAAAGTTTATAATGACGGAGAACTGGAAGTCTGCGGATCTCCGTAATGCGAATAAACACTCCGATTTTTCAAGACGCATGAAGGCGTCTAAACATGTTGGAGATACAATTTACAGCTGCAAACGAAAGTGGTTCGAATTTAAGACTTTTCAGAAGTCTCAATTGTGAAAAAAAGTTGTTGATCTTCTGACTGAGCTCAAGATTTTCTTCTCTGTGAATTTTACAATATAATAAATCAGGGAAAGACAATTTGCCAGGATTTGTGGACATCTGCACATCTAACATACGTCGAGATCTTTTAAGGATTTTAATATCTAAATTAAATTAACTTAATGGAGTAAAGGACTTCTTAAAATGCACAACTAGTAGAGAAACCTCGTCGTTTGTCCATGCAGAATTAATCTCAACACTTACATCTCGCCGCTTTAGAATGATAACACTTGAGAGCTTTATTCTGTTCCGCGGAGTTAAACGTAGATTGGAAAACCATTCAGGCTATCTCGATCTTTACAGAACTCATAATTTTGTTATTAGAATTTTGAAATTGCTTTGTTTTTACCACAATGAAGAAATACGCATTTTGTTAAAACGGAACGGAGGTAGCACCGAGGAAAACAAATGCATTCAATAATGACTGCCGTTAATTGATTTGGAAGCCATTTTAAATTCAAAGAACAGCACGTCTGATTAATAATTGATGATATTCTCTAAGTGCAACAAGACCGTTTATAAAGCAGACCAAATAATGACACAGCCCTAACGAAACAGAACAGGAGTCTGTCTTGAGAAGTTAGTAGTCGCTCTAGTAAACAGAAATGTTCACAACTTTTATGTAGCCCGAATATTCATCTCCGTGTTCAGAAAAGTTCAACACTGGGTCCTACCCTGTGCCAAATGAAACCCGTCTACATCATCAGATCCAAGTCGCTTAGGGTCAATTTTAATATTATCTTCAATAATGGAGCTATACACGTAGAGTGTTTTGGAACAATATGTGAGGCATTATCTCCCATCTGTTAGTCTTCGCCACAAAAATCTAACCTAATAAAAAGTCAAAACTGTAAAGTAGGATTTGAGGTTTTTATGGCGGTGAGTCTGAAGATATCTGTCTTCTGGGTTGTTGCGCCGTGTAGTCTGGTAGAACTTCACCAATGATTCAGAGCTCCTTTGTGCTTCCATCACCAGGGCGATCACCCCAATAAGCACTTCTGAAACGTCGGTAAATTTCTACTATACTACATGGCGCAACAACCCAGAATACAGCCATCTTCAAATCGCAGTCGTAAGAACTAGAAACCTCATTTAATATACGTCCTGCTTGGTTCTACTTGTCTCTCAAACGAATGGTGATTTTTTACATAATTAATAAAGTTTCCAAGTTGTGTAGTACTTTACTTTGGTGCAGGCATGGCCAAGTGACCCGATAAATAATAATATCTAACGCACTGATTCTATCATATATGGTTGCCTTCAAAGAAGGTGGCCTGAAAAGCTCCGGATTTTTTGTCTAACCAATGGGGAGACCAGTAATCCACTACCTGCTGTGGATAATGGAGGTAAAGACGAGGGAATCGCATAAAAGGAGCGTGAGGAAAGGATGAGTTGCAGAAATGAAATGGAAATTGGTCTTTGTAAGTTCTTCGTTCCACGTTTTATTTCCTTCTTTATATTGAATGAAAGGCATTACCAGATTCATAGAATGACTCGAGGAACAGACAGAATGAAGGAATTGGTATATATTGGTCCGCAGAGAGCAGGTAATTCAACTCAGAAGTCCAGTCCTTATGTCCTCTCCATAAAATGTCTATTTTGCGCCACCGAGTCAAGATTTCAGAACCTAAATTGTAACTAGACTTCCTTCTCACATTTTTTTAATAAATTCCCTGACAATTACTCTAAAATCTGCTGCTGAATATTTGTTGAGGAGCTAACATTCGTTAGGTTTGTGATGTATTATAAAAATAAAATACTTCTTGGGCAAATAACATCACCATCATTTAATTAAAAACACAACGTTTCTTCGTTTTCTTTTAGGTAAAATCTACTCCATTTAGCTAAACCAATAGTCCGGAATAAAGACTGGCTTTATCGATTGGGCACGATACAATAGGTTTTACTTGCAGACGAAAATAATTCTAATCTCAGAAACGTCGTGTTTTAATTAAACGAAAATTATGCATAATGTTCAAGTAGTTTGTTATTTCACAACAGAAAACTTTTTGCAGTGTATTTCATAAAACACACACCGTATCCAATACTGTTTTAAAATAAAAGTTGTATACATTAATTATACGTGTAATTTCTTCTACGCAACACTAGTTTGTATAAGGTTTGTTAAAACTGTGGAGTGACACTGAATATTTCTTTAGTTCTTACTAATGTCTCTCGGAAGTAACGGTTAATTATCCTGTGGGTATTCGTATGCTTAATTTAGACACTGAGAGAAAAACGGATGTAAATTACATGAAATTCAAAGAGACTTTTAGGGTTACATATTTTTGTAATGTGCAAGTCGATTCTATTTTAATACATTTTCTGGGGAAAACTGTAGCACATTCATGGTAATTTAGCGAAAATGACACTTCGGTCTTAAGTTTGTGAAATTTTTTTATGTAATCATATTTACGTCAGATTTTTCTGATAAATCAGTAAACCTGACTGGTGAGAACTCGAAAATTGTTTCTTCTTTCCTCAACTAATTGAAATTATACTCCTTTACCTTAAAATCAGCGAATTAATCATCCATAACGCTATTCTACTTTAGATAACCGATACATTTGAAAAACCGCCATTAAAGAATTCATGAATAGATCAATAATTACATTAAAAGTATATATCATAAGCAAAACGTAACCTAAATCCGAATAAACGTTAAGAAGTTCAGCTCTGCAGACGGAGACAGTGCGTTCCTCCAAATCGCTGGCATCTACAGTCGAGTTTACATGGCCCCAGACCCAGAAGAGTAACAGCGTCAATATCACCGCCATGAAAGCCTCGACTCTCGTAAGAAGTTGAAATTTTCAAGTGAAGACACAAAAATATTTTCTCCCCCCTCCAAGATAATTTTAACACTCATAAAAATCTTATTTTAAGTCAAAGCAGCCGGTGTATTTTGTGTTACATTTACCAAGATTTTAAAAACATGAGTTCAGACTGTGTGAAGTTCATACTTCGACACAAAGGCCAACAGACGCCATAGAATTATGCATCGTTTTCGTCATTATTTCCAAAGGGCAACTCAAATTACGCCGCCCCTGGCAACAGAGCTGCTGCCACAGCTCGCTCATTGGCTCGCAGTCGCGTCGTCGTCAGGTTAACTTGCAGACAGAAGCGATTTAGCGAGGAACTGAAGTAGGACGAAAAACAATGGAGTGCAACAGACATGTAATCAGCGAGGAAGGTCGAAGAATACTAAAGCAAAAGTGGAATAAAAATGAAAGGCAAAAGACTCCCAGGAAGGCCGAGAGGAAGACGGAACTATCGAATCACGCCGTAGTCCTTGATCAGTCTTGTAGTGAGAACGGGAGTGGACCTGATTCTAACATGACACTTTAAAATGCTTTACCTTGGATCATTCTTTTGAAATCTAGACAGCAACACGATATTACAAACTGAAAGATGAAGGTTTTTTTTTTACTCCTGTCCGAAAGAAAAAGTCTACTACGTGACCGGACATCGCAGTCACTATTCATGTTGGATATGTGCTTGTGAAAGGAAATTCCTGCACACCGAAGATGTAAAATTTGAGGTAATACCGAATGTCTCCGACGGCTTCGTTCGAGATTAAACCTCCCCTGTCTCCTCCTCTTCCCGACAGTTTTGATCGCCAGCAGCGTTCTTCATTAACGCCACTTAGTAAGTCGCTTTTCAAAGCTGTGGTCTTACAGACACGATATGAAAACATCACTCATGATAATGGCATAAAGGTTGGCAATCCGAGGTTACACACTACATTATAGTTTTTTTATATATTTAGTGTTAGATTCTTTTAAAGAATGTAAGATGATGAAATGGTCTTAGGGGCAACAAAATAAGAATTTCTGAGTTTATTTCTACATTAATATTATTTGTATTCGTTCTCTATACGAAGTGAATTGTAATCCGCTAATGGGAATTCCTCTCAACGGGTATAATTTTCTGAACTACAAGACGGGTTTTAATTAAACCCTGGATTACAAACGTACATTAACATTTATCGGATAGATTTTAACGGAAAAGTAAGGAAGCGATCGTGACCTAATTTGAAGTACTATCCTGGCATTTATCTGAAGGGACTGAGGAAAACCACAAAACCTGCCAAGATAGCCGGTCTCCGAGCCAAAATTGTAACCCTGGACCTCCCGAAAACAAACAGACAAAAACAATAGGACAAGGACTGGTGAAGACGTAGGGAATATTCCTTGAAGCAGAAGGCAAACCTTGTTAAACTACTTCTGTTTTGTTTAGTCCTGATGTTCAAAGCTGGGTCCCTTTATCTGTTTGTCCATTATGTGTCCCAGTTTTAGCTACTTTGTGTTTCACATCGAATGTTTTATGTTTTATGCATTGGTAACTGCAGACAGAGCACGGCTTCCTCTCTTGTGCCTGTACTTTGTCGATGGTTGCTTAGCAACATGTATCCTACCTCCTACTGCCGCTCTGCTTTGTCAATTTAAACTAGTTTTATCGCACATCCTGGTTCGCATCTTATCACAATCTACTTTGTCCTACACTGGCCGCTGTGATGGCTTTCTTCATACGCATTTGCAACTCCAGAAATCTTCAAAGGAAATTAAGTAAAAGAATTCCTCCGAGCATTGTATCAGAAGGAATAAATGTACTTACAATCTGCACTTTTGTACGCCAATTTTTTCTTAAATTTGAGTACAGGCATGCATATATTCAGTGTGCAGCTTAGACAGGACTTACTGTGTGTTGTGTCCTTTTGAAGTTGATTTTACATTGCTTACAAATATAGGACAGATGATCTTTCCAAAATTAAGAAAGCCCTCTGCTGTAGTAAGACCTTTACTTATAGGCTATTTTTGTTATAGTGTTCTAACAGTCACTAAAATTCCATATTTTATTCCGAATGACCCTTCCTTATAGACGTATTTACGTCAAAAAATACTGAAGTCTGTGACTAAGATTAAGAGGCTCGAATGAAAATTAATCTTTACAACAACAAATCTCGTAGGTAGAGACATTAAAGATTCATAATTAATATACGACCGTGTTTTACTTGCAGGTGTTCCGACATGACACACCTAGACCTGGCGCGGTTGCTTCATTCCTGATCACCCGTCGAGCACCTGCTGGCTACGTCGACAATGCCTGCGGTCACATCTATCCGTTACCATGACTACGCTACAAAAACCTAATCAATTTTTGCTGTGGTCTTCTGTTTTGTGACACCATGTAGTGTTGTAGACACTTACCAAAGTTTCGGAGGCACTTTGTGCCTCCATCTTCGTAACCATCTACAACACTACACAATATCCTTACCCTAAAGACACAAACATACCTCTTCACCACTACGACAACCACATATCCCAGAAAGTTAATCCACTTATTTCCTACATTCAGTTTCTGAACATTGATCCTAAATTATTCTACACATAATACGTTTACGTCCTGTGAGACGGAACCAACCACAAAACTATCAATTATAGGAGTAAATATAAAAGATATTTTGATTTTCTTCTGCATTCAGAATTGAAAGAGAACTTAAAATTTATCACAGTATCATCCGTTATAGAAAACTGAGATTATCTTAAACATTATCATTATTACGTAGGATTTGATATTTTCACTGCATTGAGTCTGAAGATAGCTGTCTTCTGAGTTGTTCCGTTTTAGAGGTCTTTGCTGCCTCCATCATCAGGGAGACCGTAAACAACTACCAGACCATACGGCGCAACAACTCAGAAGACAGCCATCTTCTTTTTCATTATTATCTTCACCAAGTCCAGAGTTTCGACCACTAGACTTTATCCGGTTACAAAAGTGATCAACAGGAGAGGCTAATCATGTCCCAGTTAGATATATCTCCCCATTTGGTTGATTTAAACAGAACAAGACATACCCAGAAGAAACGTCACTGCTTGAGAGTTGTGCTGTCTGCATACGTACCGTTAAATTAAATGACCTTTCTAATCAGTTTCGTTAACACCCGTGCTATTAATAACCGTGGCAGACAGAATGATTCAGAGCAAGATTATGATATAAATTTTCCAATCGGGAGATGGCTCAGGGTATCGGATGTACGTCCGCAAAATGATCACAAAATTGAAACACTCATTTAAGTTGAAACTTTCAGAACTAATTTAATTAATTTAACACAATAAACTGAAACACGGAGGATATATTGTTGTCCCACTAAGTTTATAAATAAACATATAATACTGTTTATCGTTGTTAATATTCCACTTACTAAAATGTCTGTCCTTCAATCCTTCAATTGGGTTTCAAATATCCCTTCTCGGTCCTTCAGATTCTGTAACACAGAAATCGTCACCCTGACCATTCATCAAGCTGGTCTCATTTCAAAACCGACACATTCAAACCATATTTGCGATGTCCAAAACTATGGAGATAAATGCTTTCTCGATTTCTCCCTGATTCCTCTGTAGACTAATCCACACGAATCTTCCTGCCTTCAAGTTCTTGTAAGCTCTACTTTAACGCTGCATAATCTCATTAGTTGTTACATGTTACACCGTCGCTACATCGAAAATTAACACAAACGTTTTCCTATTAGCTACAACATCAGTTATATCGTGGTTTTATTCATGCTGCCTTCAAATTGGTTCTAGGAGACTTCTCCCGCCTTCCTGAATCTCTGGAACTGTCTCACTTTTGAATTCTTAATCATTTCAAAAAGCGGTGACTATATTTTAAACAAACCTGACTCTATTTTACAACCCCAGAATTAAAGGACACTAAACCGAGGTTCTGAAATATAGTTACTTACTTACTTACTTTCCATTCGATTCAGGAAAGGAAGATGCATTTATCATGCCCTCGAAGAGCCTAATTAGTTTAAACCAAATTGAAACGAAGTTACAGGAAAGAAAAAAAAATGTATTGACTTCATAACACCAACCGTTCATGTACAACACAAACTGTAACGTCTATACTTCAAACAGTCACGTTTATTTATTTAAATAATTGAATGAAGCATCACTAAAACAACCTCAGTCATTACATGAAATGTGGATGGGTAACTAGTAGATAATTTAATTATCTGTAAACTAAAAAGACTGGATATCTTCGAATGTGAGGTCAGAATTGAGTGTCCTGTCGGGCATAATACCTAATTATAAAATAATAAGCGCACGTCACACACAAAACTCTGTAACATTAAAATGTCAGATGATGCACAGTCGTACACTATTACTCTGATTACAACCTTCCTGGCCAATGGTATTGACCTCTGTGGGTCACGCTATCTTTTCTGAACACTGAACAATGTTTAGGACACGGCGAAGACATGGTGTTTAGGTACGATTAATTGGAAGGGAAGGGTAAGGATATGTTAGTTGCTTATTTTAAGTCAGCGTAAGGCTTTGCCTTAAATGATTAAATAAACCTGTAGAAGATTCCATACAGAAATCAGAAGCATTTATATGAACACGTATAATCCATATTGATATATAAGATACAATGGGTCAGTATGTCAGTTAAGAAATAACATCTGCACTGAATATAATTTTTCTACCAGACAAATGTAATATTACCATCTACAGCAATTTTTATATAAATTGTGAAATCTTAGTGCCTTGCACTAAATCCTACCATCACTAAATTTACTTTTCTGTCTAAAACGTGCACTGTTTTCTGGTGACCCAGGTAATAGTTGATCCAAATCTGAGTATTTTGATAGGAAAATTTTGTACTCTTTCTGTAGACAGATCCAATTGCCTTGTAACAGTCTACAATTACTTGCTCCTAAATGCGATGAAATGAAACCACAGACTTTTCCCTCAATCAATCGCAATAAGCGTGTCAAAGAAAATGTTGCACAAAATTGCAGTAACAACTTTATTCAGCTAAGAAATGGAGAAAAAGTGGGCCAAAGATGTAAAAAGTGACAGAGAGACTGGAAATGAAATGAGGAGACACGACGACGACAGATCGTGTGGGACTGACATACAGCAGGTCGGAACCGACCTGACAACGGATAAAAGTGACGGCGCTAATGGATATCGATCCTGCAGAGTCGAAACCAGATAAACGTTAACGTACATCGCCATTAACAACAGCACAGCTGTACGCGGGACATTCAGATTACAGAACACAATGTGTAGTAAAATATCTGACAAGTCATCAACCGTCCACACAATTACATTGGTATATTGTTCATAAATTATCCGACGATTTGAAAGAAACTAAAGGAAAACATGCAAGAATTTCCACGACCACATGTGAAAAACTGTAATGTTGTGTGAGTTTCGTGGTACATGTTTTTATTATGTGTTATAAATAAATAATTACACGTTCTGCAAATGTCCATACAATTAGTGGACGCTTTGAAGCTAGTGTAATTATTTATTTATAACAGACATGAAAAACTTAGTATAACTATCGTGACCACATGCAAAAAAACGTGAATGCTGTGCGATTCTTATATAGTGCATAAGTTTTACATATGTGCTATAAATAAAAAAAATACATAAACATCAAATCGCTCGTTGGTAAACATCGACCAGACCACACAGCGCAACAACCCATAAGACAGAAATTTTCAATGCAATAGGACTTTGAATCATTATGGTGACGTTGGTCCTCTGAGTAATGATGTCGTTTGGAGTTTTCGGTAGATACCAAAGGAGAAATATACTGCCTCCATCTACAAGGTATTTTTTCTTAAAAGCAACTCCCATTTACAATGTTTCTGTTACAGTATTTCTGTCACGATATTAGTATTATTTGTCCACTTGTCTGTTACGTTTTCCATCACCTCTGATTATGGAGGCAGAAACAGTTTAAAAATCTTCAGCCCCACTCTACTGATCGCCCAACAAGATTTCATTGCATCATGACGTACAGCTTACTTACATTCAAATACATACAAGCGTGTGTGTGGCGGAGTCGGGGCAGAGGGAAACCAGGTCATTTGATGGATGGATGGATGATACGAGAACGAAGAATAATAAGATTTATTTCAGTTTGCGGTTAGTTACACTTTTGCTTACCACAGGGAAGACTGCTGGGCTATAATACAAAACTCTAGTTCAAAAGCCCTATTAAAGGAGTAATACCCCTACAGTTGGAAATCCTGTAACTCAGATCAGTCTCATTTTACTGTTTACTAAGTTATTATGAACATGCAGAGGCTGATAACCACACGAGATGCATGATATAACTCGTGTAGCTAGTTCCTGGAAAACAGAGGCAAAGCTTTTAGTTAGCATAACCCAGAAGTACGGTCGCGGTTAGTGGAAGCGAATTTCAAACGGTTCACCATAAATGACGCTCTGGAAATTCTGAACGACTTCTAAAATATGTATGGAGTGCGCTATTATCGAAAACGGTACAAACTGCAAACCGACTGTGAACGACCAGAGAAACAATAAAGACAGCAGAAATCGGACTTTTCACTTCATGAGACCAATGATTAGGGTAATTTCGCGAGAGATGCCCAGAGATGTTTAATAGCAGCATAAGACCATCACGTTCTCAGTGTATAATTTCTGATATTTGGACAGAATAATGTAATCTCCGTATAAAATACATGAAAGCATCACGTTCCTACAAAACGTTTGATATCCACCTGGAAGCCCATTTGGCGTCATAACCTAGAAGACCATCACTACATATTAACTAGAACTGTTAAGTTTATGGCCTTAAACGATGGTAATTGAAACAGTGAAATATCACACTCACCTATAAACAAATTGTGATGTACTTCTAATTATGTAAGACTTGAGGTTCTCACAGCGGTGAGTATGAAGATTTCCGTCTTCTGGGTTGTTGCGCTGTGTAGTCTGGTCGATGTTAACCAACGTTTAGAGGTCATACTGCCTCCGTCATCAGATCGCCCTGATGACGGAGGCAGTATGACCTCTGAAACGTTGGTTAACATCGACCAGACTACACAGCGCAATACATGAAAGGCTTTCCTATGTAATGTTTGTTCTTATAAATAGAAACAATTATTACAAAGTGGGGTAGACTGTGTCACAGTTTAGATTCCAAGTGGACTAAATTAAAATTTACTTTAAAGTTTCAATGGGAAGTGCACGGCTTAATCACTTACTAGTTTTGTCTTTACGTGAGATTTTAATGTTACAAAAGTTGATTTCTCTATTTGGGTCGTGTTCGCCTTGTAATAATAGCGTGTTATATTTTGTATTCAATTAAAACTCACTTTTGCTATAGCGCAAAACTGCAAAGTACAGTGACAAATTACCCCTAAACTTGGCTAATTCTTAATGTCTTCTTCAAACAAATTCTTAACAGAAGAAATTGACCGGCGTTTCAAGGTGCTTGCTGCCTCCATCGCCAAGGCGATCATCATGCATCGCTGTGATGATGGAGGGTGTAAACATCTCTGAAATATCGGTGAAATTCTTCCAAACTACACTGCGCGACATCCCAGAAGACAGTTATCTTTATTCGTAATAATTGTTACTGTATTATGATCATCACTGTCATTTTTGTCTTTTTGTATTTCCCTCTAATTTGTTTTTGAGAGCACATCGTCCTTATTTATCACATAAATAATGCCAAACGGAATTGAACTACTCAGCGCGTATACCAAGTGTCAAGAAGTCGGTCATAATGCGCTTTAGTACGTACATAAAGTGTCAGAGTGGTGAGTTGCCATGGGAACGCTACTGGTGCTGGCACAAGAAGTTGGTGTTATTCCGGATGGAGCATAGTAAAATGAGAACTTGCACGGTGTGTTACCTCTCCCTCAACCCGTAATGTACTACAGAACCCTCTGTTTAATTATGGTTAATAAATGGAATTAAAATCGGCCCCATGGGATCAAGAGCTGGTATGAGTATACTGGAGGATGATTGCAGTGCTCAACAAAATGTTTAACGGTGAATTAATATGAAGTAAAATGGAAAGAACAAACTACTTTTTTTTAAATTGTAGAGGGTGAATATGGTTGCAAAAAGAAGTCTGTTGTTTGTGGAATTGTGATTGATTGCTGGTATAGTATCATAGCAATTAATTAGAAGTATGAAGATTTCTGGGTTGTTGCGCTGTGTAGTCTGGTCGATGTTAACCAACGTTTCAGAGGTCATACTGCCTCCGTCATCAGGGCGATCTGATGACGGAGGCAGTATGACCTCTAAACGTTGGTTAACATCGACCAGACTACACAGCGCAACAACCCAGAAATCTTCATACTTCTAATTAATTGCTATGATACTATACCAGCAATCAATCACAATTCCACAAACAACAGACTTCTTTTTGCAACCATATTCACCCTCTACAATTTAAAAAAAAGTAGTTTGTTCTTTCCATTTTACTTCATATTAATTCACCGTTAAACATTTTGTTGAGCACTGCAATCATCCTCCAGTATACTCATACCAGCTCTTGATCCCATGGGGCCGATTTTAATTCCATTTATTAACCATAATTAAACAGAGGGTTCTGTAGTACATTACGGGTTGAGGGAGAGGTAACACACCGTGCAAGTTCTCATTTTACTATGCTCCATCCGGAATAACACCAACTTCTTGTGCCAGCACCAGTAGCGTTCCCATGGCAACTCACCACTCTGACACTTTATGTACGTACTAAAGCGCATTATGACCGACTTCTTGACACTTGGTATACGCGCTGAGTAGTTCAATTCCGTTTGGCATTATTTATGTGATAAATAAGGACGATGTGCTCTCAAAAACAAATTAGAGGGAAATACAAAAAGACAAAAATGACAGTGATGATCATAATACAGTAACAATTATTACGAATAAAGATAACTGTCTTCTGGGATGTCGCGCAGTGTAGTTTGGAAGAATTTCACCGATATTTCAGAGATGTTTACACCCTCCATCATCACAGCGATGCATGATGATCGCCTTGGCGATGGAGGCAGCAAGCACCTTGAAACGCCGGTCAATTTCTTCTGTTAAGAATTTGTTTGAAGAAGACATTAAGAATTAGCCAAGTTTAGGGGTAATTTGTCACTGTACTTTGCAGTTTTGCGCTATAGCAAAAGTGAGTTTTAATTGAATACAAAATATAACACGCTATTATTACAAGGCGAACACGACCCAAATAGAGAAATCAACTTTTGTAACATTAAAATCTCACGTAAAGACAAAACTAGTAAGTGATTAAGCCGTGCACTTCCCATTGAAACTTTAAAGTAAATTTTAATTTAGTCCACTTGGAATCTAAACTGTGACACAGTCTACCCCACTTTGTAATAATTGTTTCTATTTATAAGAACAAACATTACATAGGAAAGCCTTTCATGTAAAATCATAGTATAAAATATGAACACTCAAAACTTCAAAGCTGCCACTTAGCTTTTTACTTTCAACCACTATCAAGAGCGAGTTGCAACGCAGTCTGAAGTGAACTACTTGTGCAGGTCGATAAAATGAGAAACAAAAGAGATAAATTGTATAACCAAGCCAGATAGAGAACTTAAATTAATCTGAGGCCAGGGAACTTGCTCCAAGCCAATAATTTGACAAAAATTATTTTTCTTTGCACGGAAGAATTGCGCGAACCGTGAATACACATAAAATTCATTGTCAGTAATAAATCATCCTTATTCTGTTAGAAACTCTGTATCTGTGCAGTTCACTTCATACTTCAACCTGAATTCTATATACATTTCTGGTTTCTCTGTGTAACGTTCTTGGTTTTCGTATTTTGTTTCATTTTCTTGATTTTAGTTTTTATTTATTTAATTTGGTTTCCATTTTCAGACAAGGAACGGTTACTTTGGTCAATATGTGTTTTCGTGTGTATAATGTTCACGTCCACCAATTCGCCCCGTGTTGCGGCCCCTGCATTGTAAACCCCGGCACCAACCTTCTCCATGAAACACCCCGCACACTTGTCACCCTTTGAACACAGTCCTTCCAGACAGACGCGCCTAGAATTAGCTAAACGTGTACTCTCCTCATTTACATACTTCGAATATTGCTTCTAACCAATTGTTAACCTATGAAGTCGCTCTTATTCGAGCAGAGATTGCATCGATTCAAGCCAAAACCGTACGTTTCATACAACAGTTTTAATGTATTTCCATTATAAAACGAATATGGTTGATATTTTTCACTAAAATAACAGGTTATAATCTAGCCTTTGTTTAAAAAACAATGATAATACCAATCTAAACAATAGATTGCTGAACAAAGTACTGGGTTCTACAAACTCTATACTGAAAACCATGACGTCATACCATTCGTGAATTACAGTAAATCAGATAAACAAGGAAATATTTCCACGTGATTTTATTTGGACTGAAATCAGAACGTAATTGCCGAGTGGTTAGCATTCCCTCTTCGTATACAGAAGGACCGAAGTTCAAATATTTGGCCGGAGACGGCTGCCTTGCATCTAAGCTTACTACTATCGTCATGTAGGTCACATTTTCGTCATATTTTTAGAAACAAACTCACAGATAAGTCACGTACGATACTTAATTATGTGAATTAAAGCGACTGATCATGGGACACACTTGTGTAAAAACACCTGGTTCCACTAAAAGAAGGATGGATGTGTTAAGTGGAGAGGATAAATGCCCGGAACAAGAGCAGGTGACATGGGAACATGTAGGCTGTATAAACGTCAGGGATTTTGCCTTGTTTTACTCTACCACGTCGTCTTTAACGGCGCTTCGCAATGAATAAACGCTCAAAAGTAGGTGATCTACGTTGGTTCACTGAAAACTCCAACTAAACTTCATCGGAAACATCTCGCTCGGTAAGGATTAGCTGACAAATTCACAGGCTTTCTTACGTTGCCTTCTACTGCGTAAAGCCCAGGCTCAGACTTAAGGGAAGAATAGTTCCCCTTTGCTTGTCACATTTTGGTAGCGACGATTAATTATACAGCGACTGGTGGTAAGCGGCTGTTGCCTGCAAGTAGTAAATTAAACTGCTACAAGACATTGCCGAAGCTCCAGGGGAACATGACCATCACAAAGTGGCAAAAACAGTGTACTACAACTCAAAACACCAAAATATTAAATTTTATAAGCGTTAAGAGAGCCGTAAATAGACTCTGTTCACATGTTTATGTCATAATTACTGTCTCACTGTCGACATGAGACAAAAGTATTCGCACACTGACGAAGAAACTCCAAATATTAAGAACCATGAATCAGGGCTAAATATCTACCATGGACGTAGAAATTTTCCCTTATTCTTAGAAAAGGAGTTCCATAAATCCGTAAGGGTAAAAGTGACGCAAGAACGAAGACCTAAGAAGTGTTATACTAAAAACTAGCGATTTCCCATACAAATCAATGTTTGGCCTTTGAAAAAGGAAAAGGCCATTTTTGATGTTGGCTATATTCGACCAAATCCTAACCTCAGACTGCCTGCAAAACTATGTCACAATTTAATAATGATATATTTATTCATAAAGTTGTTCCTATGTATATATTTGAAACTAATTAGACTAGAAACCTTTAAAAGCAATATGCTACGAACAGACTTAGTTCCTTTGATGTAGGGGCCAGAACCTTTGAGACTTCTGTTTCTATGTTTGCAGATCGCTTTGAAACACAAATTCTAAGCCCCTGATTCAAAAGTACCTCGATAACTCTAGGCCCGTATTCCTTCTCTTGTAATTATAACATGAAAACTTCTTCTTTTTGGTGATATTTATGACTAAAAATGAGGTAGTATGCATATAAGTAAAGAAAAACAGTGTAGATTATGGAAGATTATTTGAAAGCTAAGGTACGTCTACACTTTCGACCTGCTTCGTATTTTAGAGGGTTCGGGTTCAAATCCCTGCCAGAATAACGGTTATCCTAATGCGACTCGTGGTTTTCCTCAGTCCCTCCAGGAAACTTCCGGGATGGTACCTCAAATTAGGCCACGAACGCTTCCTTCCACATCCTTTCCGATTCATTATTCACTACCATCCTCTGAATCGACGCTATACAATCTCTGCTACTGAAAAGGCTTCGTTAAATAAACTATAAATACATAAATATTCACTTCCGATTCTAATTCTGATTTTTACAAAGCACAAGTATATTATTTTGTCTTATCACAAGTAAACCTGATTTTTCCATACTCCAGACATTATTTTTGTCCTTGTTTTAATATTTACTGCAGGCTTTAAGATCCCTGAACGAAGCACTCTGCAAGTGAAAATATTGTTTATGTTGTCGCTTCATATCACGCATGTGCGTATATCTCGTGCGAACCTTTGAACCTCTGTGCACTTCTATGTTTTCCTTTCAGAAATTTAACACGAACGCATAAAACAACAGCTCCATCAGAAATGCCACTGTTCGACGCTAGGCTAGCATTACCCAGTATTCTCCCCTCTCAGCAGCCGCAATTTGCTTTGTCGTTTAGTTTCTGAAGCATCATCCCCTTCCACTGCACGAAAATCAGTACAGGCTTGTAATCACTTGTTCCAAAACTTCAGACTACTAAATTAAATATAACCTGTCAAATACACTGTAATACTTTTATCAAACAACGAAGACTCTATTTGCCTAATTCAGGCACGTGCTTTTGCAACCATTAAGACCAGATTCTTGTGTGAAGAAATTGACCGATATCGACGTTCCAAAAAATACTTCCTCTTACGAAACAATGAGGTACAGAATTTCGCAAATAACGCAATTAAAAAATTATGAGTTTTCATTTTCCTATTCTCGGATCAAGCCCCAATACCTATTCACTTTTGTCAATCAGCCGAAAAACATATACTCGGTACGTTTAAATGTTCAATTTGTATGCATAAAGACCTTAAAAACTGCATGTTTTCAGAGACCTGCGGCCTGAGTGATCTACGAGTATTATTGTTTCTGCCACTTAAATCGTTCGTCGGCAGCATGTTTGTAACACTGAACGTAGAATTTCTTTCTACAATCTGCATATTCTCGTTTCTCTTCCTTTTCATCTATCATTTTCCTACCTACCACCCTGTTCATCACTGTAAGAAGCCATGTGTTGAAACTGCAAACGACAAATGGAGAGAGGCGAATTAAATTACGAAAATACAGTGTATGTTCTCAGTTAGTTCATGTACTACAATATTAAATATTATACAAATTAGTAACTCCAAAATATGCCATAATACAAAATCTCTTGTCGTCAAACATATCTGTAATTGTCTCATTAATAACAACAATTTCATACATAATATGTACCAATTTTTAGACATAATATAGTTTATTGTAAAATGAAATAAAATAAATGTAACATATTATAAAATAAAATGCGGTCGTGACCTAATTCAAGGTACTATGCCGGCATTTGCCTGGAGGGACAGAGGAAAATCACCGAATAAAAATCAGGAGTGCTAACCACTAGATCACGAAGTTACTTGTTTCATGTTCAAATAAATCAGCTACTGTTTACAATCTACATAAAAATTGGAATGTATCTATAAATTTTTGAATCCCCCCCCCCAATACGTAAATCAAAGTTCATGGAATTCAATTAAGCAGTTCTCGAGTTCTTACATGCGTGCAGACAGACGGTCAGATCATTTGTAATAGGCGCTACGCGTAAATTCGAACATGCCTAAAAGTACGAAGTTTCATTTGCCTCCAACAGAACAAAACTGAATACCCAAGTGTTTCCAGAGCTGAAAGGGAGGAACAGCATGTCAACTTTAAAGAATAACATTCACTTTATTATCAATATTAACGTGTAATTGCACTGCAGTAACGATGTGAAACCGGCTCTCCAGGATACGAGGTGTTTAACGCTTCACCTGACTGCCATGTTGACCGCAAGTCGACAATCCATCCACTTGTGGCACGAACACCAATGGCGTCTCCAATATTATGCTAAATTACCATGATGCCGAGGTTCGTATTGGAAATAGTTCAGGTTAAGATTGTCGGCCAGTAATGGTCCACTATAATGCAAAAGCTGAGCGCTTTCCTAAATCTAAACCTATCTGTTATTTCATATCGAGCAGAACCTTCCTCCATAACTGTGGTTAACTAGCTGTCCTGCGTATTTGGTCTGTGCTGTACCAATATCGGCTCTGCAAACGCATGTCCGTTTTTGTTACAAAAAAGTGATAGTGGAACCACGGTTCCGGAGAATTTGACGTAAATACGTCTAAACGGAAAGGAAGTTTATATATTGGCTTTATTCTAAATATTTCCTTTATACATGCTCTAAAATTGAGTAAAGTTTGATTAAGACTTTGCTTATTTAACTTGAATTAGTTACGCTTAAAATGGGTCTGTGGTAGCTGAATGTAATGTAAAGTAATGTAATGTAAGGTAAGGTAAGGTAAGGTAAGGTAAGGTAAGGTAAGGTAAGGTAAGGTAAGGTAAGGTAAGGTAAGGTAAGGTAAGGTAAGGTAAGGTAAGGTAAGGTAAGGTAAGGTAATGTAATGTAATGTTTTATAGGTAACAACAATGCCGAGTAAACAATTGACGTTTCCTGGTAACCAGGTTACACTTTTTCGTTTCCCTTTTTCGTTCTCCTTTTTTTTTGCCGAATGACCCTTCAATATAGACGTATTTACGTCAAAAAATGTTTTCCCAGAAGTTAACAGAACAAGACATCTCTCTTCTCGTGGTTTGATTCACGCTAATTAAAGCCGAATTTCGGGCAGGCAATGACGTATGAAGCACATACGTATATTCTAAACTCTAGGTTCTCCTGTCAATTAACTTGCTATTTAGTCTAGCCGACAAACCAGGACTGTGGAGTCGGAGTCGGTAAAAATGTACTGACTCCGACTCCGATCTCGATATAAAATCTTAAGAACGATTTCTATAGCGTGTGAACCGCCGGTGGACTCACGCTTAGGGAGATTCAAGGACGCGTTGAGCCACGTGGTGTGGGAATAATGCTGTGTAACTCTGGCTCCGGTACCTTAAGAATACAGACTGTCTACAAATCAACCGATTTCTGTAATAAAAATTAGACGTATACTTAAATATAGGTTATAAGTCTAAAAAGAAGGCTGATGATTTACTTAGTGGTGATGAAATCTCTTATGGTGCCATTTACCATTTTAGTAGGTTTACCCTTATTAATACAATTATGAGCCTTTATGAAGGAGTCTGGGTCGGAGTCGGAGATTTTAGTACGGACTCCACAGTCCTGCTACAAACAATACTAATATCAAATGCAGAGCCATCTTTGTATGTCACCTAGGCGAATGACTAAAAGATCCTGGAAAAAGTTGCAAAAATTTCCCCGAAACGTCGGTAATATTTACCATTTCGACATAGTGCACTACAGAGAAGCATCTACAATTAGTACGGATTGCCCTAAATTTCTTAACTTAGCATGGTGTATCTTTTGTAGCTTATGCACACTTAACATAACATAAACCATGAACATTTCTTTCAACAAAGTTAAAACCAGATAATTTTGGTTTCATAGTTGTATGTAGTTATCAGAGCTTCGCAGAGAAATATAACTTCAATCTTCAGGGCTGAAGACCACTTGTAAAATTGCACGACGTCACAAAGCACAAGACCATAACTGTCATCGTCAATGTTATGTGAATCCCAAATCTCTAAAATTAACACCCATACCTCAAGCCCGTGTAACGAAACAACAGTGAATATTACGGCGTTCTAAATGCAACACAAACATTACCGGGTCGGTATCCTGAAACTATTTTGCAGAAGGAAATGTGCTAAATAACTAAACAGTAATTCAGATACGAAGCACGTAGTTTAGAAAACACGTGCTGGTTAAATGAGTAGTCAAGCACTGTAAACGACAAGCTATGTTCCATGATAATCCAGTGTTATTATTCCTATTAAGACTTACCACATAACACCCATAATCCGCTTCTACTTGGCGTAGTTTCCATAGTGATCCATCATCAGACGAAACGTTAGTTTACACTAGTAACCAGCACAGTTAACTGTTGTATTGTAATTTGAGTATTGTCATGTGCATGGCACCTGTGGCATGCCACACACGATACTGTTAGCTCGTCACCACACTTATTTGTGCTCTGTTAAATTATGCGTAAAATGCTGAATATAACTAGATTTAATTACCGCCAGAATCCGCTTATTATTTATATTATATAATTTAATAGCGCGAAAAATGAATGGCCAACATAACCAATAATATTGCTAGTCACAAAATCAAACACGATGTTATTATACCGAGCTGTATATTACATCACCGCACTTTTTTAAGGGTTTGAAATTATTAACACACTTTTCTGATTACAGTTTTAACTGCTACAATTCTTAGAAATAGATAATGAATAGAATTCATTCACCAACGAATATCAATTTGTCGTTCATTTCAACGCGCGAGCGACATCTGTTTTATTGTTAATACCAACGTCCTCGACTGATGGCAGCACTTATCGCAAACACCGAAGTATGTTGAATTGGTCAAGACCTTTTCAGTAAAATGCCTGCTACTATCACAACAGAGTTAAAATACAAAGGAATATAGTCTCACACTCTGTGCCAGTATTCATCACCACCATGACAATAACAATAAAAATAATAATCATCCTTAACGTTTACGGGTTCTTGGTTTAGAAAGATGGACGGATGATTAGCCCACATCGAGACATCTCTGCGTTCACAGAACAGCAAAACACAGGGACAAGGAAAAACATCCATGTCTGGTGTGGAATTCGAAACCACGTTCACAGTATCCATGCGATCAAGACTCACGCTCTACAATGACACATTAGACTAAAATGCAAGGACTCTGAAAGTGCATTAATTAAATACGACATCCCTTAAATTTAAAGTGTTATGGTTTATTAAATGCAAATTCAATGCTCTAAATTATCTTATGTCCCGCGCCGTAGCCGCGCGGTTTGAGGCACAATGCTTTGGACCGGTGATGCGGAATACGCGTTGGTTCGAGTCTCGGGGAAAGAAACTTCTCATGAGATTTTCAACCGGTGTACGGGACCAGTGCCAACTCAGCATCGTGAGGAAATTGGAGAGCTACAATGAGTAGCGTAATCTGGTCATGAAAACTACAAGTAGCAATGGCTGACCACACGTCACTCTATATCTGGTTGGATGATCATTCACCTCTGCTTAGGCATGTGAACGTGAGGCCAGCAGTGAAGCTAGTCGACTTTGGCTCTCGGAGGGGTGTTACGCTACGGATTATTATTACAAATTCTCTTATTACGCCACTAACTTCGTAAATTTGTTTCGTGAGTTGAAACTGGGACGTCTTATTATATCATGCCGCACGAACACCAACTGAAGATTTACATGTTTATGAGGGAAATTTAATTGTGTACGAGTATGTCGCTTCGAATATTCAGATCTGAGGATGTCACAGATTCAACTACACTCTCATATTCTGTTAACTTTGGGATTTTTCTAAACTCTATTTGTGAGTACATTTCAAGGTAACGCTTCTCATAACAGAACAGATATTACGACGCAAATTATAATATAAGAATGGAACGAAAACTCTATATTCGGGGGGGGGGGGGGCACTTCGAGATAAACTTCGTGACTTTTTACAGGTTAATACTGTTAAGACAGTAAAATTAAGAGTTGCAATGGACAGGACATGCAGCTTGGGTGGAGAGACAAGAAATTCTTACAAAATATCTGAGTCGCAACGACAGATTTTTGTGACTGTACAGTAGAAGAAATAGCAGACTTAATTATAATGTCTACACTGAGATACTGCACTACAATCCCTGAACCCACATAAATGTTCGTACAAACTTCCCTATGAAGGAACAAACGAGCAGGGGTAACTAATAGAACATAATACTGGGAACAAATTGACTCAATTTGTAAGACAGGTATCCTGCAGTGAGAAGTTTGGTAGAACAAAGCTAGTCTTCTGTAGGAAGGTGATAAAGTTGCCTTAAGACGTGACGAACTACCCGTGGCGATGAGCTGAATTCAACCGTCTGCTGTTCTTACAGAAACAAAAATATTAGGTTATGCTGCTTTGTACTGTACTATATTATGGTCGAAACATGCCCCCAATTAAATTCCAAATACAATTTGTGTAAACTGATAACCTACTGTGTTACATTATTACACCAAATAATCTTGCCACTACATCAGTCCGTACCGAAAAGAAAACACGACACCTCTCCATTACAAATATCAATTAGTTAATGGTGCTTAAATAAATAATTGCTGTTTATTCTAGGGAACACAAGAACCCCGTACACTCTGTGAGTAAAATACAGAGTTACTGAATGCTAAAGCAGGTGTTACATATAGTTACCAATTAACTTTAAGGGAGTAAGTGATTAGGTCTTGTACTAACCGATTCTAGTGGCTGCGTGCACGGTCTGGGTCCATAGAAAACTAAAATCAAAGTTTCGAATAGCTGCTCGAAGCAAAAAAATGTGTGTCTGCGAGTTTCTGTGTTTTGATGTGTAAGTAGAGACATTTCGATAAAACAGATCAAATATGTCCTGCTAAATTAGCGAAGGATTCGTTGTATTTGAAGCTTTCCACATCAGAATTCTACCTAATGACCTAAATAATCAACTCTGTGGTACAAAACCTCAAGGTTCAAACACCGTTTGCCAAAGCCTGCTACTGGACACAAACCTGAGCCAGTTTATGCCACTCGTATAGTCATAACCTAGGAAAGAGGTATTTTAGTAAAAAAAAATACTTGTAAGAGTAGACAGGAAAGTATAATTTGAAAATTACATGATATATTTAATTTTAGGGTCTTCGGTGTAGTATTACCGTAGTATAAATGTGTAAAGACCACGTAATTATACTATGTCCAGTCATCTCAGTGGACAACCCTACATCTCCCATTCTGTTCGAAATATAAAAATCCTCATTTATATCACGTTGCCTGTAGCAGACCAGTCAGTACCACAGTTCAATCTGATGAAGTGGCTTGGAGCAATGTTATCCATAAACCACTCATTTCGTGTCCTGGAGCCCATTTCGAAATAAACAGGCCTGTTGTTCTTTAATGAAAATTCTCATCCGCAACCAATCCTTCGCGACTACACTGTCCTTTCATTAGCGCAAGACTTCAAACCATATGTAAACAAACTTGATTATTTAATGTAAATAACTAACTAACTAATCTCATGGAGTCCAGTTCTTCAGAATTGAATAGTCGCTCAGATAGTCAAGATATTACACGACTTTTATGGAATCAAAAAGGTTTATTATCGTGTTAACGGACTCTTCCCTCATCCCCATGAATCCAACCCCCACCCTATTTCCGTAAGATTAATTTTAATATTATCCTCCCACTTATGCCATCTGTTCCAAGCCGTCTCTTATATTCAGGTTTTCTGTCTCAAATTCTGTACGCATTTCTCAACTTTCCCGTGCGTTCTATAAATCCCGCCCATCTCATACTTCTTGAATTGGTAACCCTAATTATATTTGTTGAAATGAGTGCAAGTTACAGTATATCTCCTCCTGACACCGTCTATAACACTTCACCTGGCAAATATCCAAAGTATTACATAAATGCATGATGTTATGCAGTATATCATGTTTAAATTCAGAAATATAACAACCATATCTTTGAATATCTTAGTCCAGCTAAGATTACGAGTGTTTTAAGTAAATTTAAAAATCAGCACGCGTCAAAGAGATTTATAGAACAGTAAGAAAACCGAGGGTACGTGGTTTGAAAGTCTTGCAAGTTAATTTAACCGTCTGCTGAGTACGGTGAACCACAGCTACTGAGTCATCCATATAATAACATCCTGACACGCGGAGATGCCCGCCCGTTAGAGACTTATGAATAAAACAAAAAGCTTTCCTCATACATAGCTTTTTAATTACTTTGCATGACAAGTAAGGCCAGCAAACTGAACCAGCTCTAGACAGAAAGTCCATCAACATCTTTTTACCCCCCCCCCCCCCCCACTGCCTTCCCCGCAAAGAATGCAATCTCGCTTACCGGAAACAAAGTAAAAAAACAAGTATTATCGATTAGGTCTTTACATACGGCATTGGTGACTCCAGAATGCCATACAAGCACGCGACGGTATATATTGTTGCTATGGATACGGTAGTTGTATCGATTGAAGGAGGACTTGTGAATTGCTCGACCCATAGTCAGTCATTCCTCCGGGCAGTTTAAACCCTTCTGAGACCGCAATGGTCACCATGGATAGTACGAAGTGCCTGTCTCTAGTAGAACAGAAGCGAATTCAGTGGGCAAGAGAACGAGGTGAGTGAAAGTGCAGTGTTAAACAGTCAGAAGCTCTAGCATTAACAGTTTAGAAAACACTTAGAGTTAACACAGTATTAATAGAAAATATATTTCATTAAAGCGTATAACAAAATGTGTTATTTTGTAACATACCAAATGCGATTCTTTAAATTATTGCATTAAATTTCTATTTTTTTTCGTGGAATTACTACATTTTACTCAGAATCTTATAGAAATACAGGTCATAGTAGACAAACCCGAAATCTGTACTGTTACGAAATATCACTTATCTCTTTAAGTTCTATCTTACACACTCAGTAGGCAAAAGTACTCTTAGCATAGTGAACTCTGGGACATACACGTGAGCTGGGCACGTGTTTAGGAATGCAAATAGAATTTTGGCGAGAAAACCTCTTG
>NW_019060077.1:1254403-1270566 GCF_000696155.1 Zootermopsis nevadensis
TTGTGAATATGGGACATGGACGGAACCATTTCATCATCCTGTTGGGCTTTGGGTTTTGCTGCCAGCATCAGTTTCAGCTGTGGCACGTGTACACTGCACACAGACAGCACAAGATGTTGCCAACACCTACACAACAGTATGAAGAATATTATATACCCCAGATGCAACTCGTTTTCACACTCACGTTAGATGCTCGTTAAGAACGACTCCAGAGGGCTGCTTTTGTCTGCGTAAGACTTTACACTGAACATAATAGAAATCTGAACACTGCACACAACCGAGAAATTCATCTGTGTGTGTGTGTTAAAAGGTTTATATGAAATTAGGAATCACAAATCTTATTTCTCCGAATATATTTAACGTTCACGTAGAAATGTAAGACTACTGGGTGACTTGTGAGGGCCTATATATCAAAAACTTCCTGAAGTTTACATTTACTTCATTCTTCTGCAGTCCAAATATTTTCCTAGTCATTTGGTTTTCTAAGAATTTAAATAAATAGTTTCAAGAAAACTCATAAAATTACGTTTGTAGTATCCGGACATCGACGTCACAACTCGAAGACAGAAATCTACATCCGAACCGCAGTCAATAAATCAATGTCAGATTTCCATCAACAAAATAAAGCATAAATGCTTTTTAATATTAGAAGTGTCAAATTAATTTAAGGCCCATACATTTATCTGCAATACATTAATATCAATGCTAATGAATTACATAAAACTGTAAAGAGCTGTGGACAACATCTAGGTCCATTTCTACTAGACGCCCATAAGCATAAATCTATAATTCTGTTTGCCTTTAGTAAATCCATCACAAAGACCACGTAACAAGAACAACTGAAATGTGAAAATTTTATTAGAATGGGGGTCAACGACTTTCTCCGGAAACCATCGAAGGAGAAATCATAAAAAACGCCTCCTTACAAAGGCTTATCCCGTGGCGCCGAGCACGCGAACCCCAGTTCAGCTGAGCAGCGTGCGAATGAGAAGAATTATTCAGAAACACGAAATGGATCAGGCGAGGACCGATGGCATCTGCCCCTATACAGAAAACCTAGTTCCAGAAAACTATAAAATTACTTTCAGAGTGTTTTTCTTCTCCTGTTCTTTAACACCTAGAAGCAAATAAATACATATTACAGCATAAAAATATGTGATAAATGCTCGAATGTGTGGCTGAGATCAAATATCTGGGAACGGCAGTTATAAATCAATCAGAAGAACTTAAGATCAGATTAAATCCTGAGAATGCTTTCTACCACTAATGTCAGAATCTCTTTTCCCCTATATTTTCTTTCTTAGTGCATAAAAATTAAAATGTATTACCTGATCTTTCACACAAAGGGAAGAACACAGATTAGGGTGGTGAGGAGAATATTTTGGCAAATAAGGGGGAAGTAAGCAGAGGGTACAGAAAGTTACACTGAGGAGCGTCATAATTTGTACTCTTCATTAGGTACGGTGAGGGTGGATTAGGGAAGATGAGATGGGCGGAGCATGTAGCGTGCATGGAAGAGATGAAAAATTCGTACAGAACTGAAGGGAAGAGACCACCTGGTAGACCAATGTACAGACGGGAGGACAATATTAAAATGGATCTTAAATAAATAAGGCGATGACAATGCAGAATTAGTTCATTCGATCTCAAAATAGAAGTAGGGTCTAGCTCTCGTGGACATGTAAGAGAC
The DNA here is from genome assembly GCF_000696155.1 of Zootermopsis nevadensis. The sequence goes on from NW_019060077.1 coordinate 1,256,094, forward strand.
CTCCAGACCTCATATGTGATGGGAAATTTCTTGACTAGCTGAGATACTATAAGCTATGCTCCATGGATTTAGTCATAGCATAATATGAAAAGCATGGATACGCAGTAAATGTTTTGAGTTCAAATTCATAACTCAGCTAGATCGGCATCTCTTCACTTCAGGGACTTGAAGATTTCTTGTTCTGGCTTCAACCTCCTATCTGAATGTTGCGCAGTGTATAGTCTGGTATAAATTTACCGACATTTCAGAGGTGCTAACTGCCTCCATCACCAGGGCGACGAAGTTATCACGACCTGTTTGCCTGGAGGAAATGCAAACAACGAAAAGCCTCTGTCAGGACAGCTGGCTTCCGGGCTGAGACCTGAACCCGCAATACCAAATACGAAACAGAACTGCAATCATTCACGTGGGACGTTCGGTCTCGCCCACAGTAATATTGATTTTAGTAACACAAGTACGACCGCATTAATCTTATTGATGTGTTATGCTATTTCTAGAAGAACTGGCGGGGATGTGCGCCCCTTGGGGACTGCCAACTCGTGAAGGAGAACGGTACCGCACATGTATAAAGTAAGTGCCGTGAAATAAACTTCCATTCGCACTAAGAAGTATGACAAACAGTAGCTTCTATGAGTAGGCACATTCTTCGTCTCTTGACACATCTTTTGTTCCTGAAATGGATTTCCTTCTTTGTATTCCACACAATCCACTTATTTCCAGAGTTGTGAACACAGGACATTATGCATTCCATACGTATTTAATTTAGGATACAATATACAAGACTCTTTCTTCCAGTAAAGTAACATACAGGACTTTTCTTCCTAATTTCTACTTAGAATATATATTTAGAATAAAATTAATCTGATTTTAAAATGGCAGGAACTGATATAGGAGTTTTTAATCCACAATAATTTTATGGAATTCGCTCGCAGAAGTGATTATTAGACCAGTCTATTTTAAATGAAGTGACCGAAAATTCAATAAACACGAAAAAACCCAAAAACATCGATTTCAAAATGCGTAAATTATGAAATAGTCGGTACTTTCCTATAATGTAATAAAAGTCCAAGTTCCCTTTTCATCATTGCAAGACGTCAGATGTCCGCGAGTCTGCCCTTTCGTCCGTTCACATACGTTACTCTGCGCTGTTGGTACTTACTGATTAAATATACTGTGTGTGCTGGGCGCAGGTACAGTGACTTGCTCGGGGGCTAAAAACAGGGGTTCAATTCCAGGCAGAGACAGGGGTAGTCCTTTTCGCCACCAAATACACGTCGCCTCTGTGGATCAACCAGTCTGCTACAAGGTGTCTTTGTCTGGGGGTTAAGCGACCGTAACGTGAAATTGACAACTCATCTAGAATTCGTTAATATTTTCCTCCATTTCCCACCATACACAAGTCTTCCTGATGCAGTACGTGATTAAGCAAACAGACAACTGTACCTTTTTGCGTTACGTAGAATCCTTACTTAAATGTATTTATTCACGCGTAGATTTGTTTCGATACTGCAAAATATCAGCGCAGTTTAAGAATTAAGTACGTTCCACACACTACGGTGATAAAAAAGACATATTTATTAATTGTACGGGCGGTGATCTAGCGTTTGCATATTGCATGTTGGCGATATTTGTCAATACCTACCGCATTTCTGTATTTTTAGATCCAATCAATCCCTGACCTCGTAGTTCGACTTCAAAGTAGAAAATTAGTTTAAATATGTAGGATTTGAGGTTTTCTGAAGATGGCTGTTTGCTGGGTTGTTGCGCCGTGTAGTCTGGTAGAAGTTTATCTACGTTTCATAGGTCCTTGCTGCCTCCATCATCAAGGCGATCAGGACTACCCCCCCTTCCCCAAAAAAATCGAGAAAGCCGAAATAGGCAACAGAAATTTTTGGGAAAAGAAAAACGGATCGACTCACAATGACACAAATTTCCTATAATTTCCAGAAGTAGTCGAGAAATCTGCGTGTCCGAGTACTTGTATTGGATTACTCGTATTATATATTGCAGTCTCCATTCATCAAGCCCCAACTAATTTACTGACTGCATGAATCGAATCAAATGAAGGCGTCCCACTTTTTCTCGCCTTTAGAATAAATTTAATAAGGGACTGCAGCATTCTTATGTCCTTTTTAAAATATAAGGCCCCAACACAACCGCAACGTTAGCTGCACCCTTCCCACTCACAAAACTCTATTTCACTGCTTTTTATTTTTAAGGAAAAAAAATAACGTTGTGATGTAGCACGCATTCAGCACGTCCATGGACTCCCACGAAGAGCAGCAAGACATCAAAGTAATGTATCAGCTGTGTTTATGTGTTAGCAAATGTCTTTTCTCATGTTATGGCAGAACCCGCTTCGTATCGTCCACGAAAGACCTGGAACGTCAAGAACAGGACGAGGTATGCCGTTCTTACGACTATTCTGAGCTACAAGCTAAAGCGGCCAGGATGGGGCGAAAACGCAGTCCAAGCCTCCCACCAATCTACAACAGACCCGTCCCCACATGTCAGGTACTACCCGCATGCACGCCAAGGTACCTGACAAAAAGCTGTCCATTGCTCAGTGAATCCGTCTGCTTCGTAATTAAAAATTTCACACCTCACTACAGGTCTGCAGATTTGGTGATAAGATGGGTGGGGCATGTAGCACGCACGCAAGACAAACTGAATACAAAATTTCAATTAAAAACTCAAAGTAAAATGCCAACTTGGAGACCTAGGTGTAGTAGACTGTCATGCAAAACTGAAACGGATCTTAAAGAATCAGAATGTGAGTGTCTAAACTTGTTTCAACTTGTTCAAGAAAAAAATACAACGAAAGACTCTCGTAAAAATGGACTTTCAAGTTCAGTAAAAAAAATTGGGATACTTTCTTGTTCGGCAAAGGACAAAGGACTTAGTGAAGTACATGAGGCAATCTCAGGGTTTATAATTTTAATCTGAGTCCCTCCTGGGAAGCATTATTACCTAAAAGGCTCAGCAACATATGTTTATTTCTCATTATACCTTTCACTCCCCACTCACATGTCTCCCAAACATTCTTTCGTTTCCTTTTGTCATTTTCGTCTGAAAAACTCGAAGTCACGAGCTGTATAGGACTTGCCGATCCTACGGCTTTCAATGTGACCACTAGCAAATACCAGCTTACATTTTGAGTACAGAGAATTAAAATTCAATTTTAAGCTTCAATGCACAATCATAATAAAAACAATAATTTGAAATCCTCGCTGTATTGTTTATCTAATGGGTTTAATTAAACAAAATTAGTAACCAGATTGTTCCCTTGAATTTTGAGAACAAAAATTGTTGTGTGTCAAAACGTAACAGGATGAAGAGTTGATGAGAAGTAGCCAGCAATATGAAAATAATATTGAGCAGGATGACGAAAGGGAAGGTGAGACCTCAGGATACGCAAGTGATTCAGGCGGTACTTCAAATGAACGCAACAATGACTACTGGAAGCAGCAGCGTCAGGAGAGATATCACCGCCATGACAGCTGGACAAACAATACTCAAACATATCACAAGGTGCCCAGACACTTGAACAAACAAGCACCCTGGATACCCTCAAACAGGTATTTTTACTTTTTAAACTCCATATGACGAAACAATCACATTTGCTACAATGCTAACAACTATTATTGTTTCCATTGTTATAGGTGGAAATACCAATAAAAATGTAGCAGCTGTACTTGAGTAGGGTTGAAGTAACAATTCTGTTATGTAAGATTTAATGTTTCACTTCCCACATGTTTAATTTATTACTGAGATAACAAAAGGGGTTGGAATAATAATTCATTGTTGAGACGTTTTGATAAAATTTACCTCAAGAAATGATGAGCCGGGATAACTCAGTCAAGATTGAGTCCCTGGACCAGATGTAATAAATTCTGGCTTAAGTTGTTGCAGCTTCATTTAAATGATACTTCCATCATTCACATTCTTTAAATATGCATTTGGAATAACATGTTCATCTTTATCTGATTGAATTCACAATTAGTAACTCAACATTTCAATTAAAATTTATTGTTTAAAAATCATATTATTCTGAATTCTACTTTTAACATAAACATTTTCACAAAATCTTTGACAAAGAACGAATTGTCCTTATGTTCAGGCGTTACGCGACTCCAGATTCTGTCGTGTCCACACCCCCATGTCGGCTGTGGTCAAGCGGAGGCAGTGATGAAGTGAACAGACTGAGGTGGGGAGATCGAGGGGTTGGAGTTGGACACTTGTGGGAACCAACGCTTCATGAACCAGATTCCAGGTTACCACAGGTACCATTATATTCACTGCTATTGTAACTATAATGCTTAAAACTTTAAGAGAGTCAGGACAGCAGCTCATGACCTCTGTGACCTTCACCCTCTGCCATTTCAGCCTGATGACATCTCCAGCATCCTTCAATTTGGTAGTCAAGATGTGATTTCAGTAACAGAATATCACCCCTTTTCCAGCTTCTGCTGAAACCCTTTTTTGGCTTTCTTTATCTATTATGCATTAGTAAAAAATTACCATGGATGATCACATATTTTGGGCATTAAAATCCATGTAAATAGTATAATTATTGTTATAATAAAACAGAACCACAACAGCCAATCCACAACATTGAACTAAAATTTTTATTATCTTCACACAGTGCACCATTAACCAGTATAAGTCCCAAATGTACACATAACCTGAACTTACTTCATTGAACAAAGTTCTTACAAATCTGAAATGGTGTGACATCTAGTGCTTAAACTCGTACCATAAATAGCAAATGTGGATGTATGTGACATCTATTAGTGGCTTTCGCTTACTAAAGTAGTTCTGGACTCTCTGAAACTAATTTAAGAACTGCAGTTGGCTGACATCTATTGGCTGTTTAAAGAAGTTACTGTATTCTTCCGTTCTATCGAATCATATCGATTTTTGCGGGAATTTAAAATTTAGAGGACGTCATATGACTTGAAGGGGGCTGTATTCTGTCATATAGCACGTATAGTCTGGTAGGTATTGACCTACGAGTATGAGGATTTCATCATCTAGCTCATGATAAGAACCAGTGGTTGGCTTTTGTGAACATCAAAAGTAACATTCTCAAGAAGAATTCTCATTTTTGGAGGTAAGTAGTGAGATTGTGTGCTTCATCATTTTAGGTGCATGCTAGTGGTGGGGCTACACCAAGTTGGTTGGAAAGGGGCCTCAGTAAAATCAGCAACTGTGAGTCTTCAATTGGTTCGTCCACTCAAGTGTTAGTGATCAACCATGGCAGTCCAACACAGAGTCTTCTTAGCAGAGAGCTTGCTGATAGTTGTGATACTATCAGTACTCCATCACAAAGCGAGTGTAACAGGTAAGATTGTATTCTAATGGTTTGTAATAATATTTCATCGTTGTAACACAGCTTCAAATATTAAAGGTCAAATTATGACAAACATGCTGGAAGTTTTATGCTATTCATATATTTTCTTAACATATCTTCTTGTTTATAAAATACATATTTCCTGATATTTGATCATTATTATTGGCAGAACATTCATACGAGGCCAAAATGCACCACTGGAAGCAGATGTATTACTAGAAAGAGAGAGGAAGAGACAAAAGGCTCTAGAACACCAGAATGCCATTCGCTTACAGGTAGCAAATTAAAATGTAATTAAATAACTTCACTTGTCATTATGTGTGTTGTAATTAAAGTGGAAATGGAGAAGCCTGTGCAGTAGAGTTTTTCAAAATAGATTAGCACATCTTGTGTTGGCCTAAAACACAAATAAAATAATTTTAATAGTCTCAAATGTTCAGGATCAGAAACGTACAATTTTTTTATGAAACATTATTCATTGCTACAAAATTATAAACATGGAGATAATGAAAAACTCTCGGATTGTGTAAAATATATCTATACTAGTAAAAATGTGGGGAAAAGTATACCTTTGAATTTTACACTTTACAGTAAAATTCTAAGCAGTTAAAGGAAAGTAGGTATTGTACATTTTTACTAGTATATTGGTTCATACAGTTATTTATTATCCTATTGCCACTTGGTTCTGTCAGCTCCTCTCCTGAAACCCTTTATGCAAGTTTAAAATCTAAATCTCTTTTATGCTTCAAAAACTTAAAGCCTCTAAGTACAAGCCACTCATATATGCAATTAATTTATACTCTTCCATGACATATTTTCATAATTACTTTACGTTCATAGTTAGAGGAGAGAGAACGCACAAGAAAGGAAGAGAGAGAAAGAAGAATAAGAGAGGAAAAAGAAGAGGAAGAAAGGATAAAACGTGAACAAGAAATAGAGAAAAAGAGAATTGAAGAAGAACAAAGATGGGTCAAAGAAAGAGAGGTAATAAATCGTACAAGTTTGGTAAGAAAATTTAATATTTTCTTATATCATCATAGATAGTAGCAGCAGTAATTGAATGAATGGGACTTTAACAGCATTGTAGATTTCCTTCCCAAAGATATAGGTCTGAAATTTTTTAATGTACACACAAAGAAAGCCCATGACAAAATTCTGAAAATGGAAATGGTAATAATAGACTGGATTGAAATGCCTCAATAAGTCAGATGAAACAAAAGTTTTATGCTCAAACACCTGTACTCAAAATTGTAGTTGCCAACATCATGTGTATGAAACAAGAACATTAATCTGTGTTATCTATTCACTTACCAAACTTCATCAAGTTTCTAAAAATGTATCATTTGATTTCAAATATACACATAACATACCTTAATCAAATCTTCAATTTTCAATTGAAATGCTAGTCTCTTGCAAATCACTTTCAAGTTTCAGTCAAAAACTAACTGTCTGATTGAATAACTAACTCCATGGAACACGAACCTTCTTAAGATAGCATTAGTGCATTCAACTAGTCAAGAGATTCCCTGTATTTTAAGGAAACTGAAGATTCATTTTCTATTTTAGGACAAAGAAGTTCGCAAAGCTGCAGCAATGCGAGAGGCACTTGAGAACGCTGAGAAGAAGGCTAGAGAAGAGAAGAGTCGGGCAAGCCGGAAACATGTGCTAGAATCTATTAAAGACAGTAGCAGTGCCATTGCAATTACAGACACACATGAAAATAAAAGTTGGTTTGACTCTAATTCAACAGCTGAAAGTTCTGTAATTGGTAACACAACTTCGACAATACAAAATACAACTCAGGTTAAAGATTCTGTTACGAATCTTTGCAATGATATTTCCGTTTCTAATCACGGTTCTAAGAATGTGCCAAGAGAACATGAAGAAGTTTTGAGAATGCATGATGGAACACAAACTGGAGTTGAAACACATAGTGAAGCTTTATTAATAGCTGCAGAGACAATTGCTATGCCTGCAGACGGACTAGCAGTAATGTTAGGCAACACAACAGAGAAATGTTCTCACGATGTGTTACCAGCTGCAAGTGGAGGTGTTCAGTTAGCACTACTGATGTCTCCTTCATTACAACAACCCCTGGTGCTGGATAATAGACTTCTTACACCCAGCAAGTACCGAGCAATGGGACATGAGCGGGGAACTCAGACTGACTCAGATATTAATACAAGAAGCAGAGGAAGATGGGGAAAAGGAAAAGCTTACAGCCAAATTAAAAGAAAGGACAGGAAAAAGTAAGAACACATATTGTCTATATTTACATCAGTTATATGTAAATTAGCAAAACATTGCTGAAATTCAATGGGACATTTGAATGGTGTCATTACACTCTTAAACACCTTCATGAAAATTATACATATAAACATATCCCGCAGTATAAAGTAAGGAAAACATATGATTTAAGCCCTACAATTTAAAAATATAAAGCAGTCTTTTCTGGTGTCTGACAAATCCAGTTCCAGTCTGACAATTAAAGGAAGCATCCCACATGCTACCTTCACTTTCCAAGAAATACAGCAACTGACTATTCCTTTCACCTATTTGGGTATACTATCTTATGTTTTTAAACCTAATGACAGCTAATCAAATAACATTTTCTTTAGATCTGCAAGTCTGGAGCGACCACATCGAGGGTGCAAACTACCACTACGGTGTCGCTCACAATCACAGCCAACACAACCCCGAATGAGGCTGGAGGATCGTCCCAAATGGGGTGTTAACAGACCAGAGACTCAATACATCAAGCAAAGTGAAAAAGATCCTTACTATCAACGCCGTCTGAGACAAAAATTGCTCAGGGCAACTCTGATGGGTGGTGGAGACACTGGAACTGAAAGTGACACTGCTTCACACGGCAAACCCTGTCACACAAGAGGCAGTAGTGATGAGAACAGCAGGTCATAACCGTAAAGCATAATTTTTATGACATGATAGACTAAATCATAAATGAACATAGTATGAATTATAAATAAATGTACATACATGGGGTATGTATTGTGCATCATTGTTAAGTCTTATGCAAGCATGTCTGAAATTAAACAATGTTCAGATCCCTTGGGATTCTGTTATATTTGTTGACAGGCCATTGCAGGTAGGGAAATTAAATGGAGTGGATGAAACTTGACTAACAAATGTCATACAAAAGTATTAGAAAGACAGCATTCGACAGCAGAAATTATATTTATAATTATATATAACCATAATTATAAACTATTACTTATTTTTTTAATTTATCTTGTCAGTGATTCCAACATTCAAGTTTTGTTCAAAAATAGTAACATTAATGGTACAAATAAATAATTAATAGCTCATATTTCGAATTATTTCATATTCTCTGGGCTTATTCTTTATTTTGAATTTTGTTCATCAGAGTTATAATTTTCAACAAAGTCTGACATTAATGTTTCTTCACATACTTTTGTTACAGGTCTCCATCTCCACATCAAAGACCACGACATTCAAATAACGGAAACAACAATAAGAATGTTTACTTTCATCATAGGACAAGAAACTTTGACAGGAATGCAAATAAACTGGATAAACATGAAGACAGGTTTCTTATGTCAGCTGCAGAGAATGAACAATTACATAGTAAAGATGTGTTATTGAGAGACAGAAATTATGCTGTTGATATACCCAGAAAACAAGAGCAAATGGTTGTTCCATCACCAAATATTAATCAACATCTTACAGAAAATACAAACAACAGAAAAGGTATTTACCAGCACACTTCAAGCCACAGAATGCCATCAAATGAAGCACAACACTTTTCAGTTAAAGGTGTGAGCAGATACTCAGTCAGTGGAATGTTAAATAATGTTCTAATACGAAGGGTGGGGGGACAACATTACTAAACCAATGCATAAAATGGCTGTCTTCTGGATTGTAGCATCATGTCTTCTACCAGACTACATGGCACTACATCTTCATATTTACCACTGTGAGAACCTCAAATCCTATACACGAGGCATGAGTCTGCATTTTATTAATATCTATAAGTAACTGTTTATTTGTTGTTATACATTTACTGTGGCCTTGTTTAATCCTTGCAGGGTCCACACGTTTGTTGAACAGGCAGAATGAGATGCCTGTTAGAATATGCAGCGATACAAAGGAACAATGGTCAACAGCAAAAGATATCCTATTACAACTGTCTTCACTTAAAAAGGTAAGCTACCATTTATTTTAAAACAAGGTAGCAGAGTGGCAGAGAAACATTTTAAAGAAGGAAAATTCTTGGATTCTCTAGGGAGAGGATGTCATTGCACTTGTATTTTCAGTGAATTAAAAACTGTACTACATGTTTCAAATCTTTAATAATTCTCTGTACCCTCATACTGGTTAATAAACTATGTAACCTGTTAACAAAATGCCATCTTGATAACAGAAATAAGAGCAAACATAAACTAAGCTAATACTTTCTTCTTGTTTCAGGGACTACTAATGAAACAGCAAGAGTGGGACACAACTAGGAGCCACACTCCTTATTCTGAATCTTCATGGAAATCTTGAGATAGAATGCTGTCAAGCAGAACTCAGATATTTAAAATTCCTACCTGCAGAAGACACTGTGCTGAAAGAGTTTGTTACAAGTGTGATGACTGATGCAGATGAATTATAAGTTCAGGGTTAACAGGGTGACTAACAAGTTAAAAATCAACTAATATAGCCTGTTTGTTTACTATACTCCAGAAAACAAACACCAGTAACAATTATGCTGTATTGTTATTTTATTTTAATGAGTTTGATTACAGAAATTCTTGGAATAATTATATGTATGATATTTCACCTTAAAGTGTGTCTTCAGAGAAGAAATATATTATGAAAGAAGTTTTGAAAATAAAAGTGTGATTAGAGACTTGGCTCAGTATTCATAACATTATTGGCTAATACATTTATTATAGCACTGGTTACTATTTGAAAGAACACAGTCATCTCATTTCCTATTATGAAGTATCAATACAAAGAACAGAAACATAATTACCAACGCAGATAGTGTAAATCTTGTATGACATGCTGACACTATATGTGCCATTATAGGCAACAGTTTTATATGAGTCTTTCATATGACTATCTGAGTTTAGATATTGAATGCTTTGTTGAAAAAAATATAAATAATTAACTAAAATATTTTACAATAGTATATGTATATGTATGTATGTATGTATGTGTGTGTGTGTGTATATTGCACAGTATATTCATTAACACTTCCTGCCTCTGAATATAATAGTTATATCCACAAATGACCAAACATGTTAGGTCATTTTATTTTCCAGTATTTTTACTGTGTTTTATTCCATTCATATTAAATTTACGCCCTACTTAAGTGGCACTGTGGACAATCAGCATCATTTGACCCCAAGCACTGTTATACTTTTTTTTATTTGCACACTCTAGCCATGCTTTTCAGGAGAAATTATTTTGCAGTTTTCTTTTCTTAGAAGAATTATCTTTTTCCAAAATAACCATAATAATGCCTTTTTTGAAAACTATATACAATATAGAATTTACATGAAGGAAGACTTATAGCCAGATGAGTATTAAAATGTACTCATACTTATTTCTTCTTTCCAGATGTCACACTCTTCCACAGAAGAGAACAAGAGATACCAAAGGAATAAGAAATACTGTTTTATTAACCTCATGTGCCTTCTAGATATTTTGATAAAAGATACAAGTGAAAGGACTGTTTATGCAGAAAGGACAAAATAAAGATCAGCATGAAGCACCACTCTAATAACGTATGGAAACTAGACTCTGTTAAATGACAACACACTTTGTAACAAATTTAGTCATTAAATGGGCATAAGTGAAGGAACCCCCACCTCTGTGATACTGACAATAATACCTTAACATTTGATAAACTTTTCATAGATATTGAATAAACTAGTTTAAGGACAAAAGCAGATGAAAGACTCTGGTTGAAAATCCTGTAATAAGTGACAACATGGCAACAATTAAACTGGATGATTTATTTGGGAAAAAGACAGAGGTTCCACAAGTGCTTGACTTATCACGAAGTACTATACAGTCCAAGGAAGAGTTTCAAAGGCTGCTTGATAAGGTTCCTGAGTACAAGATAAGACCAGAAAAGGTGAGTTTGACTTTGAAAGAACTTATTTTGCATATAAAACATACATTTGCATGTATCAATGGGCATATATTTGTATTCACACTGTTTGCTACTATGTGATATAACCTCATACTGCTTTTGTAATCGCAGTATCTTAAGCAGATTGCTAGCATGGACTTCCTTATGACAGGTACGAGAAGAAGATGTGAAAGTGCATTGCACAGTATATTCATTAACACTTCCTGCCTCTGAATATAATAGTTATATCCACAAATGACCAAACATGTTAGGTCATTTTATTTTCCAGTATTTTTACTGTGTTTTATTCCATTCATATTAAATTTACGCCCTACTTAAGTGGCACTGTGGACAATCAGCATCATTTGACCCCAAGCACTGTTATACTTTTTTTTATTTGCACACTCTAGCCATGCTTTTCAGGAGAAATTATTTTGCAGTTTTCTTTTCTTAGAAGAATTATCTTTTTCCAAAATAACCATAATAATGCCTTTTTTGAAAACTATATACAATATAGAATTTACATGAAGGAAGACTTATAGCCAGATGAGTATTAAAATGTACTCATACTTATTTCTTCTTTCCAGATGTCACACTCTTCCACAGAAGAGAACAAGAGATACCAAAGGAATAAGAAATACTGTTTTATTAACCTCATGTGCCTTCTAGATATTTTGATAAAAGATACAAGTGAAAGGACTGTTTATGCAGAAAGGACAAAATAAAGATCAGCATGAAGCACCACTCTAATAACGTATGGAAACTAGACTCTGTTAAATGACAACACACTTTGTAACAAATTTAGTCATTAAATGGGCATAAGTGAAGGAACCCCCACCTCTGTGATACTGACAATAATACCTTAACATTTGATAAACTTTTCATAGATATTGAATAAACTAGTTTAAGGACAAAAGCAGATGAAAGACTCTGGTTGAAAATCCTGTAATAAGTGACAACATGGCAACAATTAAACTGGATGATTTATTTGGGAAAAAGACAGAGGTTCCACAAGTGCTTGACTTATCACGAAGTACTATACAGTCCAAGGAAGAGTTTCAAAGGCTGCTTGATAAGGTTCCTGAGTACAAGATAAGACCAGAAAAGGTGAGTTTGACTTTGAAAGAACTTATTTTGCATATAAAACATACATTTGCATGTATCAATGGGCATATATTTGTATTCACACTGTTTGCTACTATGTGATATAACCTCATACTGCTTTTGTAATCGCAGTATCTTAAGCAGATTGCTAGCATGGACTTCCTTATGACAGGTACGAGAAGAAGATGTGAAAGTGCATGACAAAGACTTCACTTTCCATCCTTCAAAGCGAGAAATCAAGCAACGGGACTATGCTTATGCAAATCCAATCCCACCTGATATGCGTGCTGTGGCACTTGAAGACCTCAATCCAGTTGCTATTGACTGGAAAATGCTCACTTCTATCCGCCCCAAATCCAAGTTAGAAGAAGAAATGTTTTCTAGGTTTGTAAACTCTAAAATCTATGACAAAAATTGCATCAAGAATGTAAAGGTGTTCCATGTAATTGACAAGTGAAATATCTTCCATGTTTTAACTACAAATCTGTTGACGCAGCTAGAATATGTATCTCCCCCTGGATCCTCCCCATCTCATCCATTGGTCCAGACAAGTTTTGTGCTGGTCCAGCCTGCCCATATTTTTCCACCTGCTCTTACCCGCACTGTTACTCATTGCCCTGATAATGAAGGCAGTAAGCACCTCTGAAACATTGGTCACCTTCTAAGACAACACTATATCCCAGAAGGCTGTCATCATCCCTCTTCGAGTCCTGTTTTCCTACTCTACCATTTATTTCACAAATATTCCAGCCCTGCCCATGATGAGACAGATTTAACCATCTTAGTTGTGTACCTTTGACCTAGCATTAATTGGCTGGTCTCAGAATATAAAAAGTTTTAATGAATTTCATTATGTGGAAGGGAAAATAACTTACTATGTATAAATGTCCTTACCAAAATTCCTACTTTAAAATCAAAATTACAACAAACTACTCAACTCCGTACATTGTCTGATATATATTTGAAAAACACGACATTTCTGGAATAGGCAGTACCACCACCTTCATGTGATTGGTTGTCATTATAGTGAAAAGCAATTTTTATTTCCTTTATACAAATTAATTAATACTTTCAAAATTGAACAAGATACTCTTTGAGTACTAGATTTGTATACAAACCACTGGATCACTTGCAGGGTCAATCATTGTCACGAACCTCTAAGTATCACTGCCTGATATAGCAGAAACATATCAAAATGTAAAACAAATTAAATCAGAATGTTATCTGAACAGACTGGTCACAATGGGAAAGCTCCACTTACGAACTGCAGCTCAAGAAAAGAGAGCAACAAACGGGCCAATCCACATCCATCGGAAGAAGAATCGGGCAGGAATCACTGAAACACGAGCAGCAGTTTGTGCAGAATGTGGAGAAGAATTCTGCAGTGGGCTTAGCTGTGGTGAGTTCCTGTATGACTCTTACCTACGCATGGATATTGGAACACTGCACATAGATCCCTCTGGCAATGATGCTTCAAGTGGGAGGGGCTTTTCACCCATCAGAGAAAGAACAAAGTCTGGAAAGAAGAAAAAGAAACAAAAGCAATCACGCAGTGCAAAAAGGAAGAAAAAAGGAAAGTTTAAAGGTGGGAAAAAAAGTGCTAAAAAGGAAAAGGGTTGATACAAGTCAAATTAAATTACATTTCGCCTTAAGAATTGCATGTCATATTTACACCTACTTTCAGTAGTTTCTGATGTCTGCAATAAGGAAGCAAAATACTGAGACGTTTCTATCAAAAGACAATGACACACACAGAATGTAATAAAATTCTGTAGCTGTGCTGCTCTTACTCTTGGATTTCCTTTTCATTCACATGACTGTACTGAATGCAGGGTTCTCAGTGCTCCTGCTTGAGTACAAAACATAGCTTTTGCTCAACAGGAAAAGCTGTGTTACAAACTACACATCAG
>NW_019060077.1:1270593-1281036 GCF_000696155.1 Zootermopsis nevadensis
AAAAGTAAAAAGATGCGTGCTTGTAGCATCATTCTGTGTTAAAATAAAATTGTATCAACATTTCTAAAAATAATCATCATACAAACTTTATGTAAATGGTATAATATTTATGTACTTATATTACAAAATTTTTATTTTTAAGCATTTTGTAAATTTAGTGTCTATTTAAGAAAATGCAAGTAATTAATTTGTGTCATTGTGTAAAAACACAGCTTCTAATAGATCAATAAAAAACTGAATGAAATTTTCTGAACTACTGTTCATGTATACCAGGCATACTCAAACATGGGCACCTGCCAATGACAGGCAGTCAGGCATAGAGAGTTTAGGCAGAAAAGAATGAGAATTCACAATCAGTGATGTCCAACCTCTTTCTGCTGCTGGTGCACTGTAAATGTTATAACAACATGAGACTGCAAACTACAGTCTAAGTAAACACTAGATCAAAATCAGGCTATCCATTTATATCTCTGTACTGGCAAATAGCAGCCACGGTGGTCTAGCGGTTAGAACGCTGGCCTTGTAATCCTGGGGTCTCGGGTTCGATTCCCGGCGGTGCCCGAATTTATAACTTGTGTTGGGCAAGGCCGGTCTAGGAAACACGGAGTTTTCCTCCGGGGGCTTCCCCGGTTTCTCCGTGGCATCCCAACATTTTACTCCATTCACACACAGAAGAAGGCAATGGCAAACCACTCCTGGATCATCTGCCAAGAACGTATATGAACAGGTCCCAGTCCGAGAAAAGGATGGAAGGATCCTGTTCATATGGACCTGTCATCAGACAGAACACTAAATAAATAAACTGGCAAATCTCTAATTCTAATAAAGAAAGAAGAACTTGATAATTTCATATGTCCAATTTTGAGAGGCCTTGGCAGTTTCAGAAAGATTGAATAAAACACAAAATATGGAACAGGACATGAAATGGAAATCAAATCTTAACTACCAAAACCAAATTACTGTTTCACAATTTATTTTCAAATTCAAATGGTCCCAAATGATATATAACTTCACACCAAATAACCAACAAACATATGAAACACTTTCTATATACTTTATCCTTTACTAATTTGTTTCATTATAATTTATTCATACAAATAATAATTAGAAGAATTAACAATTTTTTTAAAATAAACAAACATTAACACCTCTACTTATCTGCAAGGAGAAAACAAATCTGGCTGCACAATGTGAAAATCATATAGACAGTACTGGTGAATAATTGAACTAAGACACAATTTTAGAATAAGTATTTCCTTCATTAAAGTATATAACCAGTCAACTGATCACCACTGTTGGTGCATTACTGGCTTCAGTGCAAACACAAAAGGCATGATTTGTGTTACACCAGCTTATCAGACCAGTGACAATGAATTATGCATAAACAATGAGCTGAAAACAAAGCTAAACAAAATTAAAATAACACAAATTTCCAACCACAGACTTCTTCTTGTAATACCAATAAACTTTTTAAGCAACATATGTAACACTTACAAGCAGTGAGTCTTGTAGACTACACATCTGTAACATTACCTCCAGTTCCTCTGTATAAAATATTATTATTTCCAAAATCTGCAAACAAAACTAAACTTTACATAATATTTATAGTTCATCATCTGAATATTATATATCATACAAAAGGCAAATACAAGAGGATATGGTATCAAGAACATGAAGTTAAAGATTTAAGTGAAAAGTAGCCCAACAGCTGCATATCAATATAGGGCATGTCAAGTTATATTATTTAGACACATGTTATAACCAAACTCAAATACCAACTTTGGCTTAAGTTAATTTCCCAGAAAGGTACCATTTCATTGTAGCAACTTCTCTCCATGGCTGGCATATAACCATTTCTTCAAATTGTTCTCAGTTGAATGGATCTATATTTATTTCTTCATTTAAATGTCTGTATTACCTTTGTAAACTCTTAGAGAACAATCTGATAAATATTAATTTACAATGGCAAAAAATTAACTTTTCATAGAGGATTTTTTTGTATTTTCTTACAGGAATTAAATCATAAAAATATTCAACTCAAGTTACGTTTTACTTCTTTCTAATTCTGGGAAAATACTGGTTGGAATAAATTTGAATAATTTGGCCAAAATTTTAACTGGGCATAAGTTAGTTTAATGACATGACATCTCATTTTCAGCATTTCCATGGGTTATAACATCTTTAATATTTATGACAAGGCATACTTGTTACTTATCAGCACAGAAAATTGGAAATGGGTTTTTGGTTCTTCAATGATGTATACTGTAAAATGAAGTATATCTTAAACTGCAGTCCTATTTATATTTATCTTATATCTGTATAACATTAATAAATCGAATATTTAACTGAAATAAGTAAAGAATGAAAAGAATGTAAAAAAGGTATTATATTGTTTTAGAAGTAATAAGAATACTGTCTCTAGCAAATGTTGCTCATTATATCCATTACTGCTTTTTCCCCATGATTACTGCTGACATTTTAATGTAAATGATGTATGCACCAAATAAAAGTAAACATTAGGCCCTGAATGTGCCACTTTTGATTTTAAAATCAACATTTTATAATGCTGACTACATTCACTTCATGGTCTGGTACAGCTAAGTCTGAGTATCAATAGAATAAGTGTGAACTAGAAATAATTAAGATTTATGTTTTAATCTATGCCTGTTCCCATTTTGTAGCATATCAGGAGGCATTTCAACAGGAATCTGCTTTGGTTATAACTACAATATTTAAAACCTAGGGTCATCATAAACAGCATTTAAAAATTAAACACTGATACTACATAGGTATAGCATGATGGCAACATCAGGTGAGGCACACTACAAAATCACAAAAGCATTAGATGATGTGGCTTTGGAGTACATTTTTTACCTGGAGTACATAATTTTAATAATCCAAACTGAAAACAAATTAGCATATTGAAAGCCTTTGTTTTAATATTAAATAAAAAATCGTATGAACAAGACCACAAAGCAAAGCAATGAGTACTCCTCGGACAATCAGCCATGTAAGCATGAAGTTCAAATCCATTTCAGAGACTGTCTCTGCCTCCATCAGGGTGGAACAACCCTGTGACAGAGGCTGTGAAAGCTTCAAATCTTATATATTCTGAAGAAATATTTTCAACATAACACAGGAAACACATAGAAAGGAAATAGCAGAAAAAAAATAGGAAGGTGAAAATATCTATTTAATTTCATAACAATCCCATCATCTACATATTAAAATGCAATCTATAATGATGACCAACTGAAGGTTCTAGACCATCTACAACTACCATCCTTACCATTCAACAAGAAGAAGAAAATTTATTCTACTCAGATTTATACTCTTCACATATTATGGAAAAGAATATGATGACCTAAACAGTCATTTACTCTGGAAATTATAAAACACACATTAATACAAGCAATAAAATTGTTTTATAGAAACAAATACATATAAAAATGTAAATGCAGAAATTCCTGCTACAAAGAAGGGCTTATGACAGGAATGTGGTTTATCACCTATACTGTTTTACGCAACAGCAACGAGGCCTTACAAGAATGGAAAAGTTGCAGATGGGGTCCTGTCGATACCTGTCAGAAAAATTAATATGATACTATATGCAATTGATCACGGCCTACAATCTTGAATCAAGGATGAATTTCAAACCATGGCACACCAACCAAACATAATTACAAATAAAAGCCACCAAATAAAATCCATGGGAATGTATAAAAATTGTTTTAGACAGTTACCATAATTTAATATTTATGAAACTCCACCTCAGACCACAGAAGGGGTATGAAAATAAAATTAGTCTTGTAACAAAACACACAGCATTACAAAGAGAAACTTCAGCAAATGTTATGATAAACAAAAACAAGACCTGAACAAAGCAAAAATAGAACATGGTGGTGAGGAATAAGTAATGAACAAAAGTGTCATTGTAAGACTGGAAGCAGCACAAATGAGGTAACCTTCCCATGGAACTGCAGAACAAGATCACCAAAATATTGGCTATACATACACAAACATAATACCAAAACAGGAACTGAAATATAAAACAATGAAGCATAGAGATCCTAGATGGCCAAAGAAAAGATGGAAAGATGAACCACACCTACAAACTGATTAGATAACTGTCTTCTGGGATGATGTGCTGTGCAATCTGGTAGAAACTGGCTATGTTTCAGAGGTGCTTACTGCCCCCACCATCACTACATTGCATAATATCCCAGAAGACAGTCCTCTTCATGCTTCCCACAAGACCTGAAACCTCACCTACAAAGTTCATTAACAACTAATCCCGCTTACTTCATGACAATGCTGAGTAAAAATTAGATATGCAACTACTTGTACTGTACAACGTGAGACATTCAATGTACTGATCCTCAGAAAACCCAGTGCTGTTTTACTGATGTGCAAATCAGAAAAGGTTTGAAACCATTGATGTACATGTTTTAAGTTTAATGGGATAAATAGATGACTCCATATTTATTTCATATTATGCTATGTAATATATTTTCTTATTCTTGCAAGAAGTCTTGTATTTACAATGTCATAGTAAAAGCCACTTCCAATCTACGTTACTGACAAATAATACTTTATGACCTTAAATTATAAGATTTAGTATATAAATTTACATAAAATTTCAGGTACATATCAATCAACACACCACAAGCAAGTTAATAAAATATTTTATGCTGACATGTGAGGGACTGATGAAAAATTCCAGTACATTTTAACTTGTGGTAAGCAATAATTTCCAAATATCAAAAACAAACCTGACCAAAATATTGCACATGCATATACAAAACACTGACATGGTTGACTTATATTTTGACATTACAAAACATAACCAGTTATCAAGATATAATTCAAATAATCACTGTACCCTTGTAATAGACAATATACTTTTTGTCAATGCTTGGTTACATCATTATTCATTCTGGCACTTCCTTTAAATAAGCAGAATCACTACTACAATAAAAAATATTATATACCGAATTGTTCACTTGGGCATAACTTCATGGCTTCAGGAACAGGTCGATTGATTAAACAGCAATGATAAGTCTGCGTCTCCTCCAACTCATATATTTTATTATTCTATTGGCACTGCTTTAATATTCTGTGGTCTTTCTTACTCAAGAAGGCTCATTAGATAATTGTTTCTGTTTGAGTCAAATATTGCTGAAAACTTGCATGACAATTACATTTTACAAAAAAACATTAAGTGAAACCATATTTGCTGCACCACAATTATCAAAGTACTTTTATGATCAACAGCTTAGTATAAAAGCATACTAGAATGTGTTTTAAATTATTCACAAAGAAGATATGCACTGGTGACTTACTTTAACTGCAATCAAGATGTGTACTGTAAGACAGATGAAGCTGATGTTTTAGTGGACAGGGTAGCCTAATAATTTTAACAATTAAATAATCATTCCATACTAAAAAGTAATAAATGGAAAGAAAAGCATGGGAAAAGCTGTGTCCAGTTTAAAATATCTACACAGTACATTACAATCTATTACTGAATAAGATGACAAACAAGTATCACTATGATCACACTCAAAAAATAAGGCACTGACAAAATAATTTAACTGCTCATTAACAAAGCCAGACTATTCTGCCATTTTATTTGGGTCACCAGCTTGCTTTCTGCCATTAACAATGTCTATCAGTAGGTGTTTCCTAAGCAATTGACGGTAAAAATAATTGGGGTGTCTGTATGAGGTCAAGCTGTACGGACTATAGATTTCACCGAGTTAATGGCTAATAGGTCAAACACATGACTTCATTTTCAAACACTAATAAAAGAATTTCACACATTTCACTCTCATTCAGAGGTGGATTCAGGCAGAATAGCAAGCAGACAAACTTTGGCTATCTAATGGACCTTCTATAACTCATACTTAATTCAAATGTAACATAAACCTTGTTGCCTTCTGCTGCAGTAGCATGTAACCAGAGCGTTCACATACAAATACCACTTAACAGCAACATAGCCTTGATGAAAATGCACTAAAAATGGCATATCCAAAATTCTACTTTGTACCCTGTGTGTGTCAACATAAAAACTAAGAACACAAAAAACATCAAGACACTAAAATGGCTCTCTTCTGGGTTGTAGTACCATGTACTCTGGTAGTAGTTTACCAGTGTTTCAAGAGGTCCTTGCTGCCTCCATCACCAGAGCGATCATCATCCTGATGATGGAGGCAGTAAGAATCTCTGAAACAAAGGTAAACTACCAGAGTACTTGGTGCTACAACCCAGAAGACAGCCATATTCATACTCACTGCTCTGAGAACCTCAAATCCTACTTATCAAGACACTGTGGCCTTCAAACTCAGCCAAAAAATAAAAAATTGCAGAACACAGATTTCTTTCATGTCACCCGGATATGTAAGAGCTCAAATCACATCACTTGTTATTTATGCACACAACACATAAAACATATATATATAAACCTTTTAACATTTGTAAATTCTTAATGTGCCCTGACATCCACCACTGTAGACATTTTGTATAATATTTTTCAAACTTTATAAAAAGAAAAGCAGCACTACTTTCAACAAAATAAAAAACCCAACCACGCTAAATAATTTCTTCTGCTGAATACATGCACAAAATAACTTACCCAAAATGCACCTAAATCTATACACTTATAATACAGTTAAAGATATTTTCTCTGCCTTTTTCCTAGAAGTAACTGGATAACACTGCATGATTTAGTAATAACAATTTAGTCCCAGCAGCTCCATTTCTAATAAAACAGGACAAACACAAGTCCTTGATTTAACATAATTACAGGGATAGTTGGGGTAAGGTATGTTGGAAGGCAACAGGAACAAAATGAACAAAAATATATTAAAATTTATCTTACACCCACTCATACAAAATGCATGCACCCAATAATTAAGGTAAACAAGTACATACAGTCTTATTGCATCATTTATTCTTTCCCTGTCATTCATTCAATAACCTATGTCATCCAGTTGTATGAAATAGATCCTGGCACATCTCAAACTTTCAACCACCACCACCAAAACTGAATTTAGAACTTCACTAAAGAACATCAATGTCAAAACAATTTCATTTAAAATTACTGATCATAAACACTTGCAGTATAGCTACCAACAATACTACTGTGTGAGGGGTTAGACTACAGACTCAGCAGCAATAATATGGTATCAAAAGATTTGCATTGTTAGAACAGTATTATGTAATATTACTGCTGTAGTTGAACAAATATGGTTCTTGCAGGTCCTAAAATTCATTTACTTACTACCAGATGCCAGTGTCTCATAGTACAGTCACAAAATATCAAAGTTAATAAGTATCATTTTTCAATCTGCCCATTATAACAGCTGTTCACAGTATGCTTACTTTTGTTGTCATGGCATACAATAAAGAAGAAGTTACTTTCTGTACCTAAAACAGTAATATCTGTGTGCAGATCTCTTTTTAAACATTTTTTTGATCAAAATTCTAGCTCATCAGCATTCAGTTTTACAGTATAATAATATCAGAATCTATTTCATTGTCTGTCTTTATTAAGTGATCTTCCCTGGCCTGCAAAAATAATTAATAAATCAAAACATAGTATTAGACCACTACAGCCTTATCATAAGTGTTAATGACAGCTTCAAGGTTTCTCCAAAATGAAGAGTTGAGAGGAAAAAGAACATGAGTGTTAATTGTTTTGACTCAAATGTGATAGATTCTTACTAACACACTTATTTAAACTTCAGTGTATGCAAATACACCAAAAAATGAGATTATTTACTTCAGGAATAGATATGTCACAGACAAGACAGGCAACACCACTCTACCCACAATCCCCGAGTTGAACAGGGCTTGTGATTCATTAACACAAAGTAAACACTACTACACAACATTGCACTGTATCTATCCCTAAAGAGACAGTTCTGTGGGGGCAGAAGTGTGCTATCACAAATCCAATCTGAAACAACTGCTACACGTGATACAAATACTGTAAGAAACTGTCTTAGATCTTGTGTGTTACAAAAGCAAACATCTCAGAACATTTGTAAGTAACCAATATTTTGTTAATTAATTAGAATTAAACAACAGACAATAAAAATACTGTTTTGAATAACAGACTGACATTATACAAATATTTATATATATAATATATATAGGCATATAGAAGTTCTTTTTGTGTCAATTTTCTTTTAGAATTATACATTATATCACACAACTGTTTTGTTTAATTTCATTTACATTGTACTGATTTAGTTATTACAAAAACTGTAAGGCATTCATTTCACTGGTCCACTATACTTAACTTTCGTGTCTGCAAACAACTTGGAATAAGACATGCATGCAGATTTTCAGGAACATAATAAATCAGGAATTTATTTCTTGATACAGTTCTGAAATTAAGACAAACATGAATGTCACGTATGAAGTTAAGAACTGAAAACTGTCTACAAGTTTGTAGACCCTACCACCACAAATTATAATACTTCACAATATATTCTTCAAGGTGATATTATACCATACGAAACCATCTCTGTGATTGGTTGGAGACTTGGATCAGTTCATTTTTTGGCACCATATTTGTCTTTTCAGTGTCAGTCCATGTGAAAAGGGAAAGAAGTCAGTAATTACTGTAGTAAGAGATACTTTTGATTCATAGTTTAGTCAGATCCCAACATTGTAACTTTACTCAGAAAGCAATTCTAACTGTACTAGCAGTTCACAACTGACAGTAGGCCTATATTAAAACCCCTGGCTGAAAAACAAGATATCAACTATAAAAAACAGCTGCTTTAATCACTTCACCATGTATATTATTCCTCATTATATCATATTCCTTAAGAAAAAATTCTTTTAAAGAACAGCACATCACAGTACTAGACAGTCGAGAATGAAGATACAACAAAAAAGGTGAAATACATCTGTAACCATATATCTTATCATCACAGTAAAAGCACTATAACTTCATGGTAAGAAAGGCCACATACTCATATACAGTGAACACTGTTACCAAATTTAAAGCTATTAACTCATTCAATATCTGAAACAAGGCAAAAATCAAATCCTCGATAAACTGCAGTCATTGCATAAAGGCTGTCAAAGAAATCAGAAACCAAATTTTTAGATTCTGATATTTTGTAGATAAAGTATAACATTATAGTAACCCATACTTGGCCCACAGACTGCTTTCATCATCATGCTATTAAGTTTTAACACAACAATCATTTCTTCATAATGAAACAAACCAAACTGTCTAAATTCATATTTCCAAACTAGGTGATAAAAACTCACCACAAAACTATCAATTAATTAGGCTTGCCCTGATAAACAATGAGTTTATTAGAGCATGTTTAAATCTCTTCCAGAGACAAAATGCGGTATATAAAAATACATGACCCAAATAAAATTATGTTCACACACAAACAAAAGAAGGAAATGTAGCAACAGGACTTGTTAAAGGGTTTAAATAATTGTCTGCTGGAAAGTAACAAGCAATGCTTACTCTGCATTGTACATAAAATTGACACTGCAACGCTTGTCCCTTGGATTCATTTCTGGAATGGTAATATAATAATAGAACACAAACAGAAAAAATTCAACACTAAAGAAAAACTTAAAACACACATAAAACAAAATACATTGTATTCCATTATGAATAAACACACATTCTAACTACACCACCTCAGAAACACAGTGGCCTATCAGTATAACGTGAACAGAGGTGTA
This sequence comes from Zootermopsis nevadensis, assembly GCF_000696155.1. Next base: position 1,280,320 of record NW_019060077.1, read on the forward strand.
AGCATTCTGCTTCAGCAAAGAACTCGCAGACTGGCAGAAAAATAGCCAGTATTCTCCAATACACATCTCATTCATAAAGAAATCTTCAATCTACATAACATATGCAAGGAATATTCAAACTTAACTGATGGCATGTCACATCTGTAATTAATTTTACCATCTCATAATGACATTGCTATTAAATGTCATATCTGCGTAATAACTTGGCCGCATATATATCACAGAGAAAAGTAGGCGTAATTTCCTAATAATGAGCTTTAAAGAAATAATGATTTTATAACATGTTACATTCTTATGTTTGTTTTTGTTATCTTACACTATAAATTCTGGCATCCAAAAAAAAAGGTTTAACCAATGAGTACTAAAAATCCTGCATATTATACTTTACCTAATAATGTCTGTGCTCAAGTGCAGCAGAAACTTAAAACACTGCCAACTTTAAAAATTCTTACATGTCACTCATATAGAGTATTTTAAGATGACATGGTCATAGCTCACTGCACAGTATCCTGTAAGTTACAAATCTGATTAAATTTACAATCATGCAAAGACTATAAAATTTGCTTTTACACAGTTCACAATGAAACTAGAGCAGAATTAATTAATGCCTCCTGATAACTGTATACAGTGAAACCTTGATGCATCGTTTTCGGCGGGGGTGGGAAATAAAAACGATGAATGCGGGAAAACGATAGATGCGGGAAAGCATTAAAATTT
>NW_019060077.1:1281282-1302814 GCF_000696155.1 Zootermopsis nevadensis
GCCTTTCCTTTGTCCTTGTAATAAAAGCATTTGTGAAGAAATTCACACTGCACATGCCATCTGGCATCGCTGGAACGAAATATGAGTGCACCCTAATTAAAATCGTAAAATTTCTGACAATGAGCACCGCCATTCACTCCAACTATCACCCCTGCACCACTGACCCTCATTCCAAAAGAATGTGCTGGTTGGGCGACATAACAGGTTACCGCTACTGTGTATTCCAAAAACATTGTGCGTCTTTCGGTATTAATTTATCTCAAAACCCAGCATTTTAATTTCTCAGAAACGATCATTGCGGGAACATTGTGGGCCGGGACTAAGATTTTTGATGCGATAAAACGATAGTTCGAGGAACGATAGAAGCGGGAAAATGTAACATTATTTTATATGGGATGTATTCGGGACCGAACAAAACGGACGATGCATCCGGGAAAACGATAGTTCCGGGAACGATGGATAGAGGTTTCACTGTAATTACTATTCTGTCATCATGTGTCAAGCTTTATACTAACCAAAAATGTTAACACATTGTATATAAACCTCTACTTCTTTTGGTGAAAATTTTTAATCTGCATGGCATTTAACTTAATGCACTTATAAATGAATAGTACATGGGTTTTTAGATATGACTTAAAAACTGCTACCAGTCTCAACATCTCAAATCGCACAGCCAGTAAACATCAAGAATGGCAACAGAGTACCTGTAATGACCAGCACTCCTTTTCTCCACAGTATTTGCTATAAAATGAGATTGGAGTAAACATTTTAGTAGTACACAATTTGGATCTAAACAAGCAATAATTTTAAAACAAATTCAAAGATGAAAACCAATTACTGATTATAAAGGTACGTAATTAAATATTTTAACCGCATGTGACATTTTTAAAACAAAAAGTATATTAACTTATAACATAATGTGCAGAAAAGTGGACTCCCAGACTCATGTCATCACTATAATCAGTATGCAGGGACACAAAACAGAGCACAGTAGACACCACAATTTACCAAAGCCCACTGTGTTTCAGCAACAGTGTCAAATTTCTGTTAGTCTTTTAAATCCTTGAGATCCATGCTAAATATAAAGGCAATTTGAAACAAACAGCTCCTGCTGTAAGTATTGGTTAAGAGAGTGAGTGATGGACATGCTGGCATTCCATCTACAAAGACCCTCCATCTGAGCCAATCAGAACCAAGTTGCACAAAATGTAGAGCAACTAGGAATTGCATGTAGGCCATCAGAATTGGAATTCAGGTTGCAACAATCCACCGACTTCTATGTAATTGTTTATTTCCACTCCAGTTATTGTAGAAAAATAAATCTCACAATACCTCAAGAAGACGGATTAATTTTATTTCTCCACCATTTCTAAAAAGCTGTCTCATTTCTTCATTTTTTTCTTCTGGTTCACTGATCCTTGCGGACTTTCTTCTTGTTTTTCTTCTGTGCTTTTGCTTCTTTCCAAACATCTATAATGAAAGAGTTTAAAAAATTCAAGACTCAAATACACAGTTCAACAGAAATAGAATTATTTCATATGAGAAACATTCGGGCACGTGCATATGAGCACACACACACACACACACACTTGTTGTATATTCAAGAATCACAGCATTCCTAAAAATAAATTCATGTTATATGAAAAATTATTTGGCCTTGATGGAAGAACATGCCACTTTCTGAAAAAATTATAATGTGTGATATGATGACATGAAACAAATTACCTCCAAGTTCATCAAAAGCCACAGTGTTTTCTAGTTCATTCTTGGGTATGGTTTCTGCCCTAGTCTCTGCTGAAAAAAATCAGATAAATAACATTAAAAGACCATTATAGTTCATACAGGATTTAACTATGGAGAAGAAGTTTTTTCAAAAAGCCATCAGTTATTTGACTGATGTAGAAATTTGCCTTTCATTGATCCTGAAGGTTAATTACATGTCCACAACATATTTCCACTGTTCCCTACCAAGCAAGGCTGTATTTTTGCTTAAATCTTCTAATCTGTCCACGTCAGTGTGTAACATTTTATAACACCCTATTATTTACACTGAAAGGATTTTAGTCCCCAAGCTGATGGACCATCTACTGTCAGCAGTCCACAACTATTTAAGCAATACACAGAAGAGAACTTTGGCCATACATTACTGAATGAGCTAATAAAGCTCCTCTGTACAAACACAATTATGTAAATTAAGCGAGATCTGAGGCTTTTACAGCACAGCACAGCACAGGATGATAAAAGAAACATTTCAGTTTCCCTTGCTGACAAACTCCTTATATCAGCAGGCAGTAGCAACTGGTAATTTAGTCTGTAAACTATGCAACAGGAGAACTTGTGACACACGACAGATTTTTTGAAATTCAGTAACCATTTCTAACATTTTCAAGTTAATTGCAGTTCCTGATTCTGAATGGCTGTACTATGTAAATGCAGGCTGTATTGAAAAAGAATCCACATTAGCACTGAACTGTCATTAAAGCCTTGAAATCTTCTACTTTCAAGGGTCACCAATATGAAAGTATGACACTGTAACTTTAAATGAGAGGCCCCTTGCATGACCAAACAAATACTGGTAATAGCAATTCCAATAAACCCACACCAAAACACTGATGTAAGTACATGAAAATTTACCTCTATATTGTGGTCACACTGCTTCTGCTACAGACTTAACATAAATAGTTGATACAGAAACTTCTGAGGCAATAATAAAGAATTAAATTCTTATGCTACAAAACAAATATAAATAATTTCAAGAGGAAGAACTTACCTTCTCCCTTGACTTCATTTTGTTGTTTCTGCTCAACTTGTACCTCAACAACTGGAGGAGGCAGAGTTACTACCTCAGTTTCTATTGCTGTGTCAATTGCCACAGCAGCTTCTGTTTCTGAAGATTTGCCAGATGATTTCTTCTTGCTCTTCTTCTTTGATTTTGTTGCAGTTTCTGGGACAATCCTAGACTCTTCGGTTGATTTTATCTCTGGAGTTGCAGTAACTTCCACAACTGGCACAGCTTCCTCCTCTGGGCTTCTTATAAAATTGAGGGCAACAAATTTATAAGTATTATTTATAGTTTACAACTCTAAACGAGTCAGTAGGAAATTCAGTCACAAGGTAGTAAAAAAATAACTTATGTAGTACTGTCAATTCTGTCACAAAAAATTAAAATTAAGAGACAATTTCCAGTTCCAGCACAGATTCTTGTACCTCACACAAGATGTAATTCATCCTGTACATACGTACTAAATACTATATGTAACTATATTCTACAATGATATGTATAATCATTTTAGAATTATCGCTGAAAACATGAATGCTTACATTTTAACTTCATCTTTTTCTTCTATGTTGGATGGTTTCTTCTCTGGAGTCTTTTCATTATTATCATCATCAAGAATCTTAGTATCTTCAGCATGAACAGTCTCTATATTAGCAGCATCATTGCTTTTAGCTTTCTTCTTCTTAGATGGACTCCCTGTTTCCTTCTTTACTGTTGGAACAACAATACAACATATTAACTATGAATATCAAAAGCATTTGTTTTGATGTGGTTTGTTATAAGGTTCCGAGATCAAATAATGTGGCTGTAATTTTACCTGTAAAATCAGAATGAGAATTTAAACAAAATTAATTCTGCCCACTTGCAACTTTATTTCCTATAGCAAAATATTCAGGAGACAAAAAACTGGGTGGCACATTTTAACTCAAAAGTCATGCCACTTTTGCAAGATTTAATAATTCACAATGATTAGTTTCTGATTTATAATAAAACATTTTTATAGACTTGTATATATTTGCAAACCTACAGTGAATGTAACTAGCAATGTCATATCTGATCACTGACCATGGTATAATGTAAATAACAAAGAGTTTAATAATACTAACTGAACATCAATTTATGGAGTGCACTTCCACCAAGAACCCTACACTGCACAGAAGTGTGAGGTGGACTCAAAAAACAGAATTAATTCATTTATGAGTTCTTGATTGTGAAGCAGAACTGCATCTGAATATCTTAATCCTCAACATGGGTTATGTTACATTCTGAAAAAATACTACATTCATTCAAGTACAATTTCTGTAGAGAAATAAATATTTATTTCATGCAGAAACAATAATTACAAACCTGCAACACAAACACATAAGCAGTAATTTAAGATGTTCTATCATATGTCCCTGTTGATAGGGAGGATTTAAGAAGCCATGCTAAAGAAATAAACTTGGAATAATGTGTAAAAAAAGTATTTACCTATGTTTTCTGGAACAGCATCATCAGTAGTCAAAGGATCATCCTTTTTCCGATTTTTCTTGTCTTTTCTCGATAGTGCTTGCTCCCACTCCCCTGATAATGACAAAAATCATTAACCAACTTCTCTTGAATAAAACAAACCTAATATCTTTAAGTCCAGAGAAAAATTTTGTCATAAGCTAACCCAAAATTAAACTACAGATTTTATCAGAAAATGGTCCACAGAAGACATCTAAAACAAAGAGAAACTTGAAAGTTATTCTGATTTGTTATAAGGTTTTACTTAAAGGCAATTTTGGTTACTATTCTTATCCTGCCTAAAGGTCTTATTAATCAACTTATTATTTCATTACCATCATCAAAATCAATTGGCTTTTCTTCTGCCCTCAGCTTTGCAAGATTCTTTTCATTCTTCTTGTTCTTAATCTGTTCCACTTGATTCTCCTTTCCTTTGCCCTTTGATTGTTTAGGAGAAGAACTTTTGTTACTGTCCTTAGATGGAGATTTTTCTAAAATATCCTGCTTCCTTTCCTTCAGTTGCTTTGACAGGGGTTCTGAAGCTTCCTTCTTGCTTTCTTTCTGGATTTTGATAGCCACAGACTTGTTGACAGTTTCTTTGGTTCCTGGTTTACTCTGTTGCTCTTTAGCAGGAGATGTTTCCTGTTTGTTCTGTTTCTGATGCTTCCCAGCAGCCTTGTTAGAAATATCCTTTGAAGGAGACTTCTCGATATCATGCCTACTTTCTCTTCCTTGTTTTGGCACAACTTTACTGGTGTTTGATTTTGAGCTACCTGCATCATTTTGTTTCTGTTTTGTTTCTGCAATGTCTTCATTTACATTTGTTACATGGCCATTTGACTGTATCTTCTGCAAAAGGAAAACAAAATATGATCAGTTCTGAGGTCACTGCATAAACCCTTAAACACTCTACAAAAGCAGATGCACATCACTACAAATGTAACTGCAGCAGCATTTCTGGTTACATTTTCCCAAATTGGATCTAAATATTGTTTAGTAATTTACAGTCAACTACAGCATTGCCACACAAAAAAGCATAACCAATACTGCTTCCTTACATGTATTTATAATAGCTGAGAATTTTTGGATGGAGTAAATTCTTCTATGGAGTAGGAGTGAGATAGGATGCATAAATGTACCGAAAAAACTTGATAAATCAGTGCGTTCCTTCTCAAACAACGAGAATACTACCTTGTCCTTCGTTTTTCGTTTCTTGCCAGCTGGTTTCCGGTCATCGCCCGTATACGTGAGCTGAGCAAACGCAGGTTGCTCTGCAGATTTGAAACCAAATGCAAATACCAACACAGCACATATTAATACAACTCCAACTGGAAAAGCATACTGTGTGTTGACAACCTCCGATAATTCCATCTTGGTGTAAATTTTCCACGCACTCACATCAACAACTATCACTCATTTGCCAGGTGATCATAGATGATGACACGTACGTAAGGTCACCACTCACTGTGACCAACGTGGTGAGTTTATTACAAACTTTCTCAAGGAACGTGCTCAATTCTGTCTGGGGAATTTTAACAGTAATTGGGAAATTGTAATTATTACCATCACAATCTCCCAATGAAATTGAAAAGTTTCGATTAGAATTTCCCATCATAGTTGGGAAAGTTTTAAAATTGAAATTACCCAAAAATTGGAAAATTGACAAGAATTATTTTTACTTTTGAAAACGTTTAAAAGAAATATTGTTCTTGTAACGCATTAATGTGACTATATATTTATACCAAAATGAACCACTTTTATAGTATCTAATAACATGTTTTTGTTAATATACTTAAAATGACCTTCAAACGTTTTTATGGTTATGTATCAAGTAACAAACAAAAACACTTCCATTAGATTACAATGTTTCATATTTCATACGTTGTTACGGAAAATAAAAATAAAAATTTAATATAAGTATGTGCATATCAACGACAAACTAAGACGATATATACTTAAAGGATAATGTCTGACTATGCGAAATATCGCATACTAACATATTGAATTACATGAATTGTAGATATTCCACTTTGCCTATAACTGCTAGAAAATGTTTAGTTTGGGAAAGAGAGTTGCATTGAAGCATTAGTTAAAACTAAAGGAACTTCCATGTTTAAATGTTGGTAAAGAAAGTAAATCGACATTCTGACCGAATAATGAAGTGTGTTATTAAAACATATATTTTCACATTATAAAAACATACATGTTACAGTACTTAAATTTGATTAGTCTGATATTGAGGATAATTGCCGAATTAAGGAACAATAGCTTTAAATTTCACTACAGTATTAGCTCCGTTAAAAATGGCTTCCTGTGTTGATTGATTAGAATAATGGCGTTGTAAAGTGTTTGACATTATTAAGTACTTTACATTTGAAGAATGATGTTGTTATTCTTTTAGGTAACGATGCAAAGGACTTTTAAAACCAAAGAAATGTTTATTGTTAGAGCTCTAGAAAAGATACTTAGCGACAAAGATATAAAGCGATCGCACCACTCCCAGTTGAAACGGGCTTGTGAGGTGGCATTGGGTAAGTTGCTCATTTTGTTTTGAAATATGTTAACAGACTTTATTTAAAAACACTTTGATTGACCACAGTAAGTGGCGGTTATACTGTAAGTAGTTTTGCATTGCATGTAATTGAATGGTTGATATCTTTTAAGACAAGTTTTCATTAATTGTAATAGCTCTTAATCTTGGTTAAATTTGTTGATTAATTGTCATAACCTTACATTGTGATTATGTATATAGAAGAGATACGAAATGAACTGAAAGATGGAGGTCAGGATGGCCCTAACTCATCATCTGCCTTGCCATTACCAAAGAATGATGAAGCCAATATCATTACAGCAGAGAAATACTTTCTTCCATTTGAATTGGCATGTCAGAGCAAAGCAGCTAGGATTGTTGTCACAGCTCTTGATTGTCTTCAGGTATATAACTTGTTACTGAACTAGTGTTTTGTAAAGTACAGATTTTATTCTCATGCTACATACATTTGTAAATCAAACTTATTCATTTCAGAAACTCATAGCTTATGGACATTTAACTGGAAATATTCCTGACTCAACTACTCCAGGAAAATATCTTATTGATCGCATTGTTGAAACAATATGTGGATGTTTCAGTGGCCCACAAACAGATGAAGGGGTTCAGTTACAAATAATAAAGGTAATAGAATTTATAAATTTTATAAATGTGTAAGCATTGTGATCCATTACTGAAGTCATATTGTTAGGCTGATATGCATATTACTAGAGACTTCTCAGAAAGGTGATTAAATGTGGGACATTTTGAGAGGTCTACCTTATGTAAGTTTTTGATGGTTTTTATTTGTTTACATCCTTTCTTCCCTTTTATATGTTTAATTTGTATTGTTACATGAAGTTTGCGTGAATATGTTTGCAGTTTTATATTTACTATGAGTATCAACATTATACTGTGAGTACTTAACTAGAGAGATTAATGAAAATGGCTGTCTTCTGGGTTTGTGCACCATGTGGTCTGATAGAAATTTATCAACATTTTAGAGGTCCTTGCTCCATCCATCATCAGGGCGATGATCACTCATTGCCCTGATTATGGAAGCATAAGGACCTCTGAAATGACGGTAAATTATAATTCTGACTGTGTAATATGAGCAACTTTGCAACAATAGATTATACCATTTTATCACTAGCAAAACCTGAATTAAATTGCATAACTGTACTTTTCAGGTTTAAGTACACTGTTTGCTAGCCATATTTTAGCATTTGTACAATGTTATACAGGTTTACCTGTACCATAAAAACAACCAAAAAGTCAATTATATCTTCTTGTTCTTCCTTATGTCATTACCACACTTGTGGGTCAATTCCCATATCCATTCTGTAAGATAGAAGCAATATTCAAGTAGGGGAATGCTTGTCAGCATCATATACAGTGAGGACATGCCCCTGACAACCTTAGGGTAGCTGAGAAAGCCTGTCACATACTTTGAAAATACAGCCAAGGGCCACGGTGAAGCTGTGATAGGCCAGTAAGGCAACGGTGGATGAATATATGGTTTCAGTAAATAAAAGTCAGTTATGTACATAGTTTTAATGTGATCATATTTACATGGTAACTCATTCACTGTATTGTCAGGATATTTTTTGCAAAGTTGATTATATACACAGCTTGTGAAAGTATAGCCCACTTTCTTTATGAAACCCAAAGATTCATCACCATGCTCACAGAAGCCTGCCATCGAACCCTATCATACATTGCCTAGGTCATATTTACATGTTAACGTAAATCTTTTATTAATCCCTTGTATCTAGGCCTTGCTGACAGTTGTAACAAGTCAGCATGTTGAAGTTCATGAAGGGACAGTTCTTCTGGCAGTACGAACTTGTTACAACATATACCTGGCTAGCAAGAACCTGATCAATCAGACAACAGCTCGTGCCACATTAACTCAGATGCTGAATGTCATCTTCACACGCATGGAAAGTCAAGCAGTAAGTGGAAAAGGTTCATTACACTTTTTGTTAGGATAATGTTTGATATGGCTTGTTTTGGATGGAGGACATACCCATTAACCCTTCAGCGTGGGAGCATTTAAATCCGAAGTCTATACTGTGCTGTGGGAGGATTTTTTGCTTGGGTATTTAATTTTGAGCTTGAAAGTGCATCATTTTACTTATATGGGCACAACTTCCCTAATAATTGATGAATTTAAGTGAAACTTTGAACAAAATGTTCACAACACACTATGCTTCGGTCGTCTACAGTTCTATCAATGTCTTGAGGAGACAAAAAACGTCTGTTACTCGAAGCCATAATCGCGGCTGACTGACGGCAGATATGTGCTACAGAAGTCCGTTCATACCAAGCTTGTTGACATCATATACCGTTGCAAAGCTTGCAATATGTCCTACACAGCTGTCGTAGCCGTAACTATATTACTTCATTCATCTTCGATAGAGGGAGCCACAGAGCAGAGATTGAATGCAGTTGAGTTCAATAATCGATCTATATTTCAAAGTCGAAAAACACTGATAAAATCGATCTGTCAGAGTCATGTTATATATCAATCGACAGCCAGCTTTTTTCTCTACACAGCTACTGGAGCCAGAATACATAAACCACAAGGTCAGTCGCTACGTAGAAGGAGAAACCTTAGCGCGCATTATGCGAGCAGTGCTCGGCACTCTACGCCATGGGATGATTACGTCATGACGAGCGATGTTCGGTACTCCACGCTGAAGGGTTAAGAGAATCCACAACTTCTTTTGTACAATATAAACCTGAAAGATGAACAGTCACCTTCACAATTACATATGTTTCTAATAGGGAGATGTTGCTCTCATCTGTTGTGGCTACTTCTTGTATTTTAAATTGTTAACTTTGTAGGAATTACCATTAAAATGTCATAATAATTATTTATAAACACTTAGAGGGACCTGGTATTTGAAAAATTATGCAAACAAATGTCACAGAATTGATGATTTTTAAAGATCGCTATTGAGTGATATGTGGATCTGTTTGTAATATGAAGTTTGTAGCATTTTTAATAGGCACTGTGGCTTGCAGCTAAGTAAGCAAGAGTGAGATCTGGAGAAGGTTGAGAACCTGTATCCTCAGTTACAGTACATCTGTTATAGTACAGTATAGCTTTTCTTCCATGCTTAATTTGTTTAGTATGGAATGTTTTCCTCAGTATCATGTGAAATATTCAGAAAATACAGAGAGTATAAGATAAAAACTGAAAGAACCCTGTTGAAGGAATATTAATATTTACCAGTCAGTTTTGCTTCCAGGCAGATGATATTAACAAAGGGAAAGAAAATGTGGAGGGAATGGAGTTGAACCAAGGTGAAGCAAAGCCATCAGACTACCTGGATGGAGGAACTGATAAATGTGAGAAGAAAGCTGAGGGTGTCATCCAGTCTGAATCTGAGATGAGTCATCGTGACATGGTACGAGGGATGTTGATTGGCATTGTAGATACTGTGGTTCAAGGTATGTTTGTTACTTTCATGAAATTCATAGGAAATTTACAGAATAATTTTAAGTTTCCACACTGCATTTGAGAACACTCATGTTACATTCAGAGATTTATTTAAAAATTATTCAATGATCATATATCCAACCAAAATACATGTAGAGTGAGAGATCGATGCTCGCTATGCACTATCAATAACACTTCGAGCTGAAAGTCGATGGTTGCTTTATCAATTTTCAAAGAAAGTGGAAATGATGAAATAATCATCAAAACTTGATTTTTTCTAACATTTTTGTTAGTTTGAGTCAAGCCGAGTTTTTTTTAAACTTGACTCAAAATTTCAAGCAATTCACACATCACTAATATTACACATCCATGTTAGATAGAGATGGCTTCATATGAGGTAGTCCACAAATCAGTTTTGAATAATGAAGTAAAAAAGATGTTTTGTTGTCCGTTCATGTTATACAGAGCCAGTTGTCTTAACTGTCAACTGTGATTACTCCTGAGAGACAAAATACAACCTACTTCTATGTCACAGTGATTACTCAGTCAGTGCTGTAAAAAATTGTCAGTATGTCCTGAATTAAATTATGTTATGCAAAATAATTATTCTGAATAAAACTTACAGCAAGAAACTAAACAAGGAGGCAGTGGAATCTTTCTGAGATTGAGACTTTCATGGCATTAAAGATGACAATGTTGCTCTCGGTTTTGATGTTTTGTAGATAACATTTTGGAGAAGCGTTGGTATCTATCTGCGGATGAACACAAAAGCTAAAACCCAGAAGTTCAACAACATCGATGTAATCTTTGTTCATTGTTTTCTGAATTATGGTGAATTTGAAGACTAAACTGTTAAAAGTCTTACATACATGTGGAGTTTAACACTGATATAGTTATGCTGTAAATAGTTATAAAATGTTATAAATGTTTATGGTAATGTGCAGATGCTGTAATGTTCTTTCTCATTTCAGGCTGTGAAGGTGATGGAGCAACACTGAGAACAAATACAAGTGCTGAAGAGAGTGGAGATTCATTCAGTCCAGTGCTGGAATCTCAGTCTGACAATGGTAGCCTGCAGAATCAACCCACAACTCCATCCATCACTCGTGTACCCTCTCAGGTGTTGTTATGTTAACTTGTGCATGTGCAACTCTTATCATTCAAATGATTCCTAAAGAATCATATTGGGCTCAGACTTAATATGAATCTTTTAATTGATTCTTGATTTGTTTAATGATGTGTATGTTGGATGGTTGTGAATTTTGAACTCAAAAGGATGTTGGAGGAAATGATCCAGTCATTTCCAGAAACGTGTGTGGCCGAAGTGTGGTCATATGATTGAGTGGACTACACAAGTTATGATTGTCTGAACATTAGCACTCGTCATCACAATTAATTGATATTAACATACTTGATTTTGTGTGTTGATTTATCTGCGATTTTTGCAGGAGAGCATGGATGTGAATGAAGCAGACACAGCTGTTACAGCAAAGTTTACTCATGTCCTTCAGAAAGATGCATTTCTTGTGTTCAGAGCCCTCTGCAAGCTGTCCATGAAGCCGCTTCCCGAAGGACAGCCAGATCCAAAGTAACTTTATGTCATTTTGTGTAGTAATGTACAGTAGAACATTGCATCTGATAAACTTATTACACTAAACTTTTTCGTTTTGTAACTTTATTTACTTTTATGTGTACAAAGAAATGCACCATTAATTAAAAGTAAACAAATAAAGTACACAGCTCTAACAATTCATATTCCTAGGTACGTAGCAGAAAGAATTACAAGTGAAAATAACCTTAATAACTGATGCACCTGGAAATCCATGTGTACAGACTGGCTTTAGAGACCAGACAGCGTCATACCTAATGTGTACTTAGCTATTTATATATTTAAAGATATTTATAGTGAATAAATAAATGCGAAATATCAACACACTTTTTACTGACAGACCTGTATAGCATAAAGAAAAGAAAGAATGTAATTCTGAGATATTGAGAAAACAGTGTCATTAAACAATGTTACAGTCATTAAAATAATTCTTTTACTTATCTTGTTTTATGTCATACTGACAGCATGAGTGAGTGATATGGTCAGTAGAAAAATTCCTGCAGAACTGTGAAACAAATCATGGTCATCAAGCCGACATTAAATCGTCATACTGAATGAGCTATCCCTGCTCAACTCTGACAGCTATGTACACTGTTACAGGTCACATGAGTTACGCTCAAAGATTCTATCCCTCCATCTTCTGTTGTCAATCCTCCAGAATGCTGGTCCAGTATTCAGAGCCAATGAAATGTTTGTGACAGCAATCAAGCAGTATCTGTGTGTAGCCCTCTCGAAGAATGGAGTCTCCTCCGTCCCTGAAGTGTTTGAACTTTCACTAGCAATATTTCTTGCTCTTTTGTCAAAGTTCAAGATGCACTTAAAAATGCAAATTGAGGTATGATACTTCATGGAACATCATAAGTTTTGTACTTTATGTTTTGAATTGGGCTTGAATAACCTGACTGAATTCTAACTTTAATACTTTGTTAGTAGAATGTATTTTGTCTGATTTCATATTTTAAAATTGTGGTCTAAAAATGTGGATAGAAACATTTCCTCTTTCATTTAAGCAAAGATCCCACATCAGTTCAAAGCTGTACAGGTACTGCTAAATTTAATTGCAATCCAAATAGCGGATTTATTGATCTGAAGATTTTTTTAATTCTACGAACCCTGAAACATACCGAAATGTTTTTATTCAGCTTTTTATTTTCAAGATTTGTTCCCAGTACAATGTTGTAAATTCAACAAAGCATAGGTGTTTCAAAATGATTTTAGCTTAAGCTGCGTGTACTTTTGCATAGTTGATACGAATTTTGCTCAAAATTCATTTTAATGGCTACACGTCGTAAAATGTGAAACAATGTGTAAGAGTCAACAGACGTTATTAACTTTATATTATTCTGCAGGTATTCTTCAAGGAAATTTTCTTAAATATCCTGGAAACATCGAGCTCTTCATTTGAACATAAATGGATGGTGATTCAAGCTCTAACCAGGATCTGTGCTGATGCTCAGAGTGTTGTTGACATTTATGTTAATTATGATTGTGACTTGTCTGCAGCAAATCTCTTTGAAAGGTAAACCTTTTTGTAAAAAGCGTAATTCAGGGAATTATATATTTGTAATATTGTTCAGAATTCTGAAATTATTTGTTGCACTGAAATGTAGAAATGTTATTTTACAGTACATCTTACGTTGAATGAGTCATTACCCTGTCTGGTTTGTCTGTATTCCCGTGTGCATGGAGCATTGCTATTTTGTAGTGATTATGTTGAAATCTGATTTTGAGGGTGTTTTTCGACTTTGCATTAAAGTGTAATTTTAGATATATTTTGATAAATGCTGAGTAGACTGAAAATGTTTAAGATAAAAATTGTTGCTTTTAATAAGACAGACATTTTGTATTACATTTTCTGTATACAGTACATTTTTCTCGATGATGTATATTAGATTAAGGTACTTTTCCAGCCTTGGTGAAAAATGGTATAAGTGTTAAACAGTAATCTGTATTTATAAACAAACTCAAGTAATTTGAGATACGGTATGTGACTTTCCATTCGTACGCATCTTTAACAGTGAAAAGCAGTTTTACCGTGAATAACAGGTAGTACGGAGTGACATTTTAAATGTCGCAAAGATAATTTTCTCTGCTTGTTACTGCTTATAAATTGTGAATTGCTATATTTCATACTCCCTTCATGTTATTTTCTGTTTAGACCAAAATGAAGGTCACATTTGTCATTGCAATGCCTAGATTTCATGATGCTAGAGAATCACAGTGTTTTATAATGACAGTAATTTTTTATTTTATGCCATATTCTTAGTAGTGGGCTTTTATTGTACAGTATTCACAATGGGCATTGTTATTTTGTACTGCAGACTAGTCAACGACCTGTCAAAGATTGCTCAGGGGCGACAAGCTCTGGAATTGGGTGCTACACCAAATCAAGAAAAGTCAATGAGGATTCGAGGTTTAGAGTGCTTAGTTTCTATTCTGAAATGTATGGTAGAATGGAGTAAAGATCTTTATGTGAATCCTAACTCTCAAACAACTTTGGGTAAGCACGTTGAGAGTCATATTGTAAATTATTACAGTATTTACTTTTCACTTCTGAGGGTTTTTTTCTGAAATGATTTGTATTTTTAAAATTGTATAAAAGACATTTTTGTGAACTTATATCAAGTTACTTTCACCTAAATATAGTATGTAACAATTAGCAGAAAATATGGGATTGATCTCTATATATTTCACCCCAGTTTCTGGATTGAAACTTTTGAATAAAAGGTACCTGTGTAAATATTATTTGTCTTTAATATGTGCTAATATGTACTTGAGCTACTATTACTTCACTTTTATCAAACTCTGTGCCATGCCCCACATTATTATTACTTTTGTAATGTTCAGAGTACATAAAATCTCTGAACTGAAGTTCCTTATCTTCTTTTATAAATTTGGTAACTTGGTACAGTTCATGAAATTCCTTTCTTGCATTACAGTTATTTAGATTCTGAATATTTTTTATATATATAAAAGAAGACAAATCTATTGAATTCTGAATTTGATGATACAGTTGTAATAGAGATTAGTGTTGGTAAGATTACCTTAAATATAAAGGATTTTATTATGAATTTTATTGAAAATTGTATAATTTTAAGTAATTATTTTGTACATAATTTGAAATAATGACTTTTTGTTTCAAAAGTTAACATCTAAATTTTTTTGGACAGTCATGAATTACTGCTTATTACTCTGTGAAGGATACCATGATTTTAACTTACATAGGTGCTGATCGTCACAAGGAAACTGACAGTGAGTTGGTACCTCCAAAAGGTAACAGCAGCATTAAGTCTTATGGCAGTAACAACAGCCTCAATTCTGGCAGTTCAGGACAGGGGAGTGTGATTGGTTCTGGCAACAACAGAGAAGCTCCTGACACACCAGAACAGTTTGAAGTGCTCAAACATCAGAAGGAAATCTGGGAAACAGGCATTACTTTGTGAGTAGTGACTCTTTTAGGTTCATTGATAGATTATTTAATGGTTTTGGATCAGCCACAGACATGTTAAAATGATTAGGAATTATTTGTTTGAAAGTACATGGCCACTTCATGTTGTTACTCCAGCATCTACCCTGAAGAACCAACTTGTCAATATATCCATTTTCTTAGCTGAAGTTTTAATCAGATATCTTTCAAATATGTCACCATCTCACATGTGCTAGATTTAAAACATAGTATTTTAACATTCCCTCGGTGGACCAGTGGTTTGCGGGTTCAAACCTGGCTGAGGTTGATGGATTTCTAAGGGTGATAAAAATCTGCAGCAGAACTTCCTTTTGGAGGGGAAGTAAAGCTAGCAGTCCCAAGTTGCAGATTAATGGCATGTAAAAGAACCTTACGAGCATGAACGAGATGTTTCATAAGCAAAATTCAGCAGCCATTTTCTCACCCTCGTCTATCCTGATTCACTACTAAGTGGCTCTAGTAAACAATTCCTATTCAATCAGGGACGAGATCTCTTATAACTTCAGTACCCTGAGGACAAGGATGAAGATGGTTCTCAAAACGTGGTGTTTTCTCCATTAAACCATCTTACATGGCTGGTAGCTTTAGAAGAATTTATTAGACATATCATATCTGGCCTTATATGAATAATATTAATCTGATACTTTTATCATTAAATGGTAATTTATTCTCGCATGTGATTGAAAATATTAGAAGGTACCATGAAATAAATGCAGAAAAATAGTTTTGTGTGGCTGTGAATCTAAACCTTCCATGACCATGAAAAAAAATCTTCTGTTTCAGGTTCAGTAGGAAACCGAAGAAAGGTATACATTTCCTTCAGGAGCAGAGGTTATTGGGTAATACATCTGCTGAGATTGCAGAATGGTTACATGCAAATGATCGTTTAGATAAAACTGGCATCGGAGATTTTTTAGGGGACAGTGATGATTTCAGTAAGGAGGTATGACTTCTGAAGAATCTGCCTTTACCAAAGTTTCATATCTTTTAATAAAGCTTTTAGCTACCTGAATCGTTTGTTATTTAAAGTGCTCTCTTCTTTCTTTCTTTCTTTTCAGGTAATGTATGCATATGTCGACCAGATGGATTTTGGCAATAGAGATATGGTGTCAGCATTACGCTACTTTCTGGAGGGATTCCGTCTACCTGGTGAAGCTCAGAAGATTGATAGACTGATGGAGAAATTTGCTAGCAGATACTGTGAATGCAATCCAAAGTAGGTATTTCTTTACGTACGATATTTTGGCTCTGTGGTATTGCAAGATTTACTTGCATAATTTTCTTCATTTTTCTATCTTGTTTCCCTTTTTTAAAAAACCATAACATTGAGTAAAGAATAAATACAGTTTTCCATAATAAGTTTTCATAACTACCTCGTTTAATTGATGTTGACTAATACGAACAATTTTTAATTTACAGCAATGGATTATTTGCAAGCGCAGACACAGCGTATGTGCTAGCCTATTCTGTGATAATGCTAACCACAGATTTGCACTCTCCACAAGTAAAGAGTAAGATGACTAAAGAGCAGTACATTCGTCTGAACCGTGGAATCAGTGACAGTAAGGACCTACCTGAGGAATACCTGTCCAACATCTATGATGAGATTGCTGGTCATGAAATCAAGATGAAGGGAACAGTGAATAAACCAGGAAAACAATGTAATTTGTGAAAAAAGTCTTTCTTAGATAAATAAGGTTGAATATTTATTGTGCAAATTTATCTTTTTTTGTGAAAGGTGTAATTTTTATAATCCTGCCACAGTCTAAGGGTGATAAAAATCTGCAGCAGAACTTCCTTTTGGAGGGGAAGTAAAGCTAGCAGTCCCAAGTTGCAGATTAATGGCATGTAAAAGAACCTTACGAGCATGAACGAGATGTTTCATAAGCAAAATTCAGCAGCCATTTTCTCACCCACGTCTATCCTGATTCACTACTAAGTGGCTCTAGTAAACAATTCCTATTCAATCAGGGACGAGATCTCTTATAACTTCAGTACCCTGAGGACAAGGATGAAGATGGTTCTCAAAACGTGGTGTTTTCTCCATTAAACCATCTTACATGGCTGGTAGCTTTAGAAGAATTTATTAGACATATCATATCTGGCCTTATATGAATAATATTAATCTGATACTTTTATCATTAAATGGTAATTTATTCTCGCATGTGATTGAAAATATTAGAAGGTACCATGAAATAAATGCAGAAAAATAGTTTTGTGTGGCTGTGAATCTAAACCTTCCATGACCATGAAAAAAAATCTTCTGTTTCAGGTTCAGTAGGAAACCGAAGAAAGGTATACATTTCCTTCAGGAGCAGAGGTTATTGGGTAATACATCTGCTGAGATTGCAGAATGGTTACATGCAAATGATCGTTTAGATAAAACTGGCATCGGAGATTTTTTAGGGGACAGTGATGATTTCAGTAAGGAGGTATGACTTCTGAAGAATCTGCCTTTACCAAAGTTTCATATCTTTTAATAAAGCTTTTAGCTACCTGAATCGTTTGTTATTTAAAGTGCTCTCTTCTTTCTTTCTTTCTTTTCAGGTAATGTATGCATATGTCGACCAGATGGATTTTGGCAATAGAGATATGGTGTCAGCATTACGCTACTTTCTGGAGGGATTCCGTCTACCTGGTGAAGCTCAGAAGATTGATAGACTGATGGAGAAATTTGCTAGCAGATACTGTGAATGCAATCCAAAGTAGGTATTTCTTTACGTACGATATTTTGGCTCTGTGGTATTGCAAGATTTACTTGCATAATTTTCTTCATTTTTCTATCTTGTTTCCCTTTTTTAAAAAACCATAACATTGAGTAAAGAATAAATACAGTTTTCCATAATAAGTTTTCATAACTACCTCGTTTAATTGATGTTGACTAATACGAACAATTTTTAATTTACAGCAATGGATTATTTGCAAGCGCAGACACAGCGTATGTGCTAGCCTATTCTGTGATAATGCTAACCACAGATTTGCACTCTCCACAAGTAAAGAGTAAGATGACTAAAGAGCAGTACATTCGTCTGAACCGTGGAATCAGTGACAGTAAGGACCTACCTGAGGAATACCTGTCCAACATCTATGATGAGATTGCTGGTCATGAAATCAAGATGAAGGGAACAGTGAATAAACCAGGAAAACAATGTAATTTGTGAAAAAAGTCTTTCTTAGATAAATAAGGTTGAATATTTATTGTGCAAATTTATCTTTTTTTGTGAAAGGTGTAATTTTTATAATCCTGCCACAGTATCTGCTTATGTTCTCATTTTTAGTGGTGCTGTTTATAGCAACAGGCCCATTCATATGGGGGTAGAATCAACATTCTAAACGGAGTAGTGGTCTTTCTGAAATCCTGCACAAATAAAAAATGTTTCCTTCAATGACCACTATAAATTCTAGTTTCTATGTAGAAAACATTACACGTGGTTGATCAGTGACCTTTGTAGACAAAAGTATTGCACATATTTGTATAGTATAAATTTAATTTATGCTGTAAAACATAAAACAAAGTTTGTTTTTGCTATTTAGACTTAGGAACGAGTTATCATAGTACTTTGCATAGTGAAATATGGCATTGTTTATTCCTAAATATCTTATAAAATTATTTATATACAGCTGATTGTTATTACTTGAAAATTGAATTTAAGTCGGTTGTAGGTGATTTGTTTTGTTATTGTCAAAAGTGTGTCTTGATTTTTCCCTCATAGTAATCTCAGGTGATGATTTTTTCTCGTAGTAATCTCAAGTGAAAAGCGACGACGTTTCCTATGGAATGTGGAAATGGAGGTGATCTCTACAGCTGCTAAGAACCTGATGGAATCTGTGAGCCACGTCCAGGCTCCTTTCACATCTGCAAAACATCTTGAACATGTACGGCCAATGTTTAAGGTGAGAATATGCATATAACCATAATGACTGTTTATGCAAGTGAGTCTAGGTGAAAATATCAAATGAAAATTTGTATTGGAGCATTCCATTTTGTGTGTGTAGTGCAGAATTTTTATTATACATATGCTCTCGTTAAATTATTTGTATAGAAGTTTGTCAAAACAGCATTGTTTAAATGCTTCATTGTGTTATTAACTAACTGTGTTGTAGAATTCTCCATGAAAAGTAGCCACTCAGTTTGTCAGAAAATGTTCCCCTTTTGTGACACCTGAATATTCATTCGCATGTTCACAAGAAACTACCTCTGGACCCTATCTTAAGCCATATAAATTCAGTCCATATCCTCAGATCCTGTTTCTTTAAAATCTTTTTTTATGTTATTCTACCATAAAAAACATCCCAAGCTGTCTGTTTTCTTTGCATATTCTGGCCAAATTTTTATGTGTATTTTTAATTTTCCCCAAGCATCGTCACAGATAAGTTCAGCTGAAACATTGGTAACAACCTACAAGACTGCGTAGTGTCACAACCAAGAAGACACATCAACATCTTCACCACCATTAGAATCTCAGCCTGTTTGTTATAAAGTTACTATCATAGCACACTGAATTTAGCGTAATTCACTGATGTGACATTGTCTGCTGTTGTGTTATATTTTATAATAACTAATTTATTGCACACAATTTAAATATTTTTTTCAGATGGCTTGGACTCCCTTTCTGGCAGCATTTAGTGTGGGGCTGCAAGACTGTGACGATCCTGAAATTGCATCCCTTTGCCTTGATGGAATCAGATGTGCCATCCGGATAGCTTGCATTTTCCACATGACGGTTAGCTGATATTCTGTGTTGAAGTTTGTTTTGTACAATGCAATTTCTACATTGTTGCTTAAGAAGAGCTTATTTTAAGTAATGTGTACTTTTTGCAACTTCTTACAAAGTTATGTAATTCTTATTTCAGCTGGAAAGGGATGCGTATGTCCAGGCACTGGCCAGGTTCACATTGCTAACTGCTAACTCACCTATCACTGAAATGAAGGCTAAGAATATTGATACTATTAAAACTCTCATCACTGTTGCTCATACTGATGGTAAATATTTAAATTTTATTTTAAAAATAAAATGATAATGTGCTGGTTGATGCTTTACAAGTGGTGTGATTGGTAGACTATCTGATATTTGGATCTGTTACTGATTTCATGTTGCAACTGAGTGGCTACCACTTCTTTTTGTTTGGGAGGTCCCAGATTAAAATGATTACTTGTCCTAACAGGCAAATTTATGTAGTGCTTCAGAGTCGCCAAGTTGTAAGTCACGTTGGCAAAAAATTCCTATCAATACTGAAGATAATTGACTCCTTGAATAAGCGACCCATATAATACAAATGATGTACTCAGTTCTGCAGTTTGTGTCTAAGAAGACATGATAAGTTGTTTAGTACATGTTGGAAGAG
Source organism: Zootermopsis nevadensis (assembly GCF_000696155.1). The sequence continues at coordinate 1,301,946 of NW_019060077.1, forward strand.
CCGTTTGCTATGGTTGGGGTCCGTCATAATTTTATTATGATTAATAAATGTTGCTACAAATTCTTAGAAATTCACTTTATGTTTCAGGTAATTATCTGGGAAGCTCATGGCTTGACATAGTGAAGTGCATTTCACAGCTAGAACTTGCTCAGTTGGTGGGTACAGGAGTTAGACCTCAGTTTATATCTGGACCCAGGTCACATCACAATGATCATTCCTTTCCAGATCCTCTGAAGTTGAATCTCAGCTCTTTTGATCGTAAGTACCGTCGAGTTTTCAGTGTACATGTGCATGATGTTTACTTTCATAATTTTAACTTTTCAGACATGTTTTTCAACAGTGCATGGGTGTGTATAGATTTTTCTTTTTGTCTATGTTGATCTGTGCACTTATCATTTGGATAAATGAATCTTAATTAAAATTGGTATTGCACATTCTTACTAATGTTCATCATCCAAATGGAATTTTAGACCATATTGACACAAAGATGTATCTTATGTGAGACTTGAGGTTTTCATTGTCTTGAAGATGTTGATTGTGATCTTCTGGGTTGTAACATTGTATAAACTTGTGGGTGATTGCCATCATTTCAAAGGAATGTATTCTGACATTTTAAAATGGTTTTTCACTATCCCTGTCATAAAGAATTTTTGTTGTAGGAAAAGTTGAGTTATATTTGATTATTTACTTGCAGCTAGCGTAAAAGAATCAATCGAAGAGACGAGTTCACAAAGCGTTGTTCTTGCAGTGGACAGAATCTTCACAGGTTCCACTCGATAGGATGGTGATGCCATTGTAGACTTCGTTTGTGCCCTCTGCCAGGTGAGAATACTTTTTCAAGCATGTGCATTATTCTGTACCGAGCCCAG
>NW_019060079.1:1698-28493 GCF_000696155.1 Zootermopsis nevadensis
CACTATCTCAAATAATCAAAACTGGTCCAACATATTTATGAAGATCAGTGGACAGGTTAGGATAAAGCTAGGATTTTGCAGATCAAAACTAACAGCAGGAAAATTAAACACAAGACATTGGCACACATGGTGTGTATGACCAATTCGATCAGCCAACCTAGTTATGAGATCAATCAATCAGCAAAAAAGATTTGCAAGTTACAGGGCAGTCCAACAGGCCATGATAGGTTATTTAAGGTTCTGTATGTTCTGTGGGTGGGTACTAATGACAAGCAGGTATTATCTAATCATGCCAATTTGAGTGTTCAAATCATCAATGTTTCTGGCTTATGTTCTTTGTTTGGTTTTAATGATTTCTGATTCTGTCTTAATTTTTGTTCTTCATGAGTATTCCCCTTCTTTTTTTTTTCTTTCTTTCCCCATTTACATCAAAGGCACATAACGTTTCAGTTGACTTATTATGTCCCAACAGGAGAAACTACATAAATTCAAGCTGATGTGATGGAGAACTTGACCATTCTCCACCCATGCTCAAACCATGTTGTTAGAGTTTAGTCTTTTTTGTTCAATGCTTGAGTTCCTTGCAATCATGACAGAGTGTAATGTATAAGTGCAAGTATAAGGATGTACAAGGTACGATCGGAAAGTTTCAAGACTGCGCGTATAAAAACCCGTACACTTATCTCAGGTATTAAATTCATCCATCCCCCTCGAAGTAGTTCCCCTGGGAGTGAACACAACGATCCCAGCGCCGCTGCCAAGCCTGGAAGCATCCCTGGAAATCTTTCTTTGTCAGCCATCAATAATCAACGATAAAGGAATGTTGTTCAAGAGCGTACGGTCTGCAGCATTTTTAGTAATTTCTAATTTTCAGCTTGATAATGTAAAAGAAAAAGGTACAATAAGTATCGCCATGTTTTAGTCATTTATCAACGGTGATCGTGAAATATTTTAGTAGAGCGTTATCACAACAGAAAATTAAAATATCATTTACATCAAAGGAAGAAGCAGGTCAGTTCTGAATATGGGTTCCCTCCTCTGGCCCTTTACCTTTAGTAGGGGCTCGATTTCCACTAACAAAATTTCGCAGATAACATTCAAGAACAATGTCAATCATCGGTCATCAGAAAGAGAAAGGTATCATTCACAGAAAATTTTGATTTCCTTCGGCTCGTCAGAACAAAATTCCGAGCTATTTGCAAACATCTTGAAGAAACAAACGTTCTCTGGTAAACTTTATGGAACATTATTAATCAAGACTTCGCTCTGGGTTTAAAGAGATTATGATCCTACAACACTTGTTCATATTAGCAAATGTCAGAATGGAGTAACTCTTGAAAAGATATCAAGGAATTTCAATTTTCATGTAAACTGGATACTTTTTGCGCTTACACCAATACATACTTGTGACAAAAAGCTGCATACATGAATGGATATGAAAAGAATTTGCACAAATGGATTCTAGCATAATTCAATAAACATTCACTACAGCATTAATACCAATACTACCTACAAAATACTTTTCAATAATGTCTTGTTGTAATCTTATCACAATAGGTCATTGTACATAAACACAACCGCTTCAATTGTTTCAACAGAAAGTCACAACTCATAGAAAACAATTTAGGAAATGCAAGCTTATGCATAGTGTGACAATACTGGCATACTTGCCAGAATTCACCTTTGATGTTTATGAATGGTACCAGCTATATCAGAGATACATGGGACCAATGAACTTTGAGTAACAATGTTCCTCTTTTAAAGAGGGCGTGTGAGGAAGAATAAAAAAAAACAGTCCAATGATCCTTGAGTTATGATATAACAGCATAAAAATGCCACTTGTTCCATAACTTTGGAAACCATAAGATGCCAGGAAAAAGTGTATCAGCATAAAATGTGTGTTCTATTTTACTCTACAGTGCTTGTTTAAACAACCTGCAGCTCCAATAAATATTTAACATGTTATGACTGAGATGTGTACAGAAACACACAAATGTCTTAACAAAGTGTATCCATTACTATGGACTGATTTCAACTAAAATTGGAATGTTTCTATTTTCTTTTAATTTTATTTATTAATAAATCTTTCTGTGTGTAGACTGTATGGTGTCATATGTGAGGATGATAGTAAATGATGAATTGGAAAGGATATAGAAAGAAGAAGTTGTGGACTAATTTAAGACTGGCACTGCCCTGAGGGACTGAGGAAAAGCACAAAAAACCTCTGTCGGGAAAACCAGTCTCCAGGCTGGGTGGAATGTGTTCACAAACTTTAGTAGACCAGCCTGATTTAAAAAAGGGCATAACAATCAGTTCTGCAGTTTTTGAGTTGTTACATGCAGACGACAGAGACCACAAAGCAAGCAGGTACATATCTGCTACTTTGCACATGAATAATAAAGAATTTACTATCTTTAAACCTTTAAAGCTCAATGGTAACTATGTCCTACCTGCTTGTATTTATGGGTTTCATATGTACAGAAAACCTCGTGTCTTACATATTTATCATCTGTGGCATTCTTAGACACTGACATAGTAAAAATAAAATCAATTCAGAATCAAGATAAACAAATAAATTAGACAATATCTTACATTCCACACGCTGCTCCTCCTAAATGAGCTGCATGGTCAAAGAATTTCCATCCTAAAAGAACACCAGCCGCATCTACTGCCATAATCACTTTAATTGCCTGCAATGATACCATAATATTTGTTATGACGGCAACACATCAGATATTATTCTGTAGATACTTAAGACAAAGAACACATTTCAATATGATCATGCTGAACACTGTATATCTGATATGAACGGTTTGGTATTTTAATGTGTTCAGGAGACCATTTTCCATAACACTGACTGTTCTTCTGTTTGTAGTGGCTAGTAACAAATTGATGGCCTCTTACATACTAATGTACAGCATACTTAAAAATAAATAAGGTTATTACAATTGGCTATATTCAGTACACAGAGTTACAACAATGAAATAACTTTAGAGAAACTTTTTAAGTTTCATGGTCAAATAAAGTATTTCACTTACTGGTAGCTGCAGCATGGATACCATCCTTAATGTTAAATGGTGTCACTGCTGCTACTGGTATTGCATATCCAGATATGCCTGAGCAGTGTTTATGGCCCTAGATGAGCGAGGACTTTCCTTGCCAGTTACTCTTCCAATTGGATGGGGCATCACCACATATTTACTTGGCTGTGAGAACATTTCTTGATAATCAGCTGCCCAGAAGTTGGATAGGGCATGGGGGGCTGTCACCTTGGCCGCCAAGACCACCAGACCTATCACCTCTTGATTTATTTTTCTGGCATTTCATCAAGGACTGTGTCTACAGACCACCACTGCCACAGTCCTTACGAGAGCTACAGGGCCTCACCAGATGTGGCTGCTCAAGTTGAAACATCAACGCTACAGCCTACTTTACCAACAGATATAATCTCACAGCCACATCCTTCAATATGGTGGCTGTACAAACTTTTGAGATAAAAGTATGACCTCAATAATATTTTGTGTGGTGTAAACCTCTGAAGAAGAAACAACCACTGTCTGGGTTCCCTGGCCTTTGAAGTTTCAAATAATTTCTCCTTTCCTTAAATTATTTATTTGTGCACTTACTGCAGCAGCTGGAAATGTGAAGAGGGGCAAGAAGATGATGGTAAGTTTTGTCTCTGGATACTCTGTACACACATATCCCAACAAACACATGATGGCTCCTGACTGAAAAGCAGATATGTCATCATATTAAGTTGAATATAGGACTGAAGTAATATACCAACATCTGAGGTCATAAAAACAGTAGTACCACTTAAAATAGGGATCTGAATGTTCATATTGTGATGGAAATTGAAAAAATATACAATTACAGTTCAGGTAATTATTTTGTAGAATGTAAGAAGCAAATGGCTACCATGAAAAATCTAGATTTATCTTTCCATTTGATGATGGTAAATAATGAAACATTAAAACTAAACATGTGATATAATGTCTGGTGATTGATCACAGATGACTTTGACTGTTTCTGACCTAATGTGATCCAGGGATGCAATTTTGCATGACAATGTGTTCCAACAATCAGACATGTTTGAGACCACTGTTGTGCAACAACAATGACAGACATGACCAGCCCATAACACACTCTTTGGTCATACCAGGGCACGAAGTTTGCAGATCAACACTGAATGGAAAGTGGAATGGCAAAAATTGGCACAGAGTTTAGTGCTAGTGGAATGCAAATGAGTCCCATACCAAGTCACATCGAAAATAATATTTATTATGAAAATACTTTCTAAAGGTGTCACAGCAGTAAACAAAATAAAATGAATGAAAGAAAAGCAGGAAGAATAATTAACTGTTTTTACATACTAAAATTCAGATTTGGAATATGTGCCATGCTAGGAATGCTGAATCTGATTTTAAAGTACTTTTATTTGTAAGATTATCAACAGTCCAACTTACTGCACCAAGTGAGAATCCAGGTTTCTTTATCAAACTTTTGTGGAAGTAACTAGACATCGATGAAATAACCCCAGCACTCATGTACAGCCCAAGAAACTGCTCCTTTCCCAATGAAGCAACAGCTCCTACAACAAAGCAATACATAGTCTATTACTAAATATTTCAATCTAATAAATTATCCATGTCAAAGAAAATGCAAGTGCACAGAGTAATAAACAGCTTATTTCTTACAACTGTTAATGGAACAGAAAACATGATTTTAGATAAATTGCATCACTGACCAGCTAGATACAAGACTTCATAAATGCGATAGTATTCGATGAAAACGGACAAATGTAAAAATGTGTTTGATAAAATTACCTGACAAAAAACTATGCAGAACAAACATATTTGCAAGGAGATGTATAGCTGAATAATGGCTGAAGGTGGAGAGGACCATAGGCCAACAGACTGCTCCTGATAAAAGGATCAAAAATTTGTTCTAACTACAGAACATAACATAAAAATATAACTTCATGATCATAACACTTTCAAACTGAATTTATTTTAATTTAATCACTTAAGCACTTTATGATATTTTCATTTAGTTCCATTCATGTTCCTGTTATTTTAACAAATTTAACACTTGCTAAACAAAAGTACTACAACAATTTCCTAGAACATGAACATTTCGTAGATGCCTGCACATCCTATACTGGCCGTTGAATTAACAACCGAGAATTTTTGGCATTTTTCAAAAACTATGCATAAAATATTAAACACCATGTTAGTAAATTTTGCTTATAAACAATGCATAATTTGTAGTATACTTTGAATCTATCTCCAAACTACAAGCATGCGCATGGCCACACAAAATGACACAGGAAAGCTGTTGATGCCTAAATGAGATATACAAATATATGTATGACAATACAGCTAAAGGAGGGAACTACAATACTCACTAGATGCTGGATTAGAACAGAAATATTGCACCATTATACCCTGTAACCGAGGAACTCGCCATGCTAGAAAAACTAAACAGTTCACAAAACATATTGGGAAGAAAAGTCTTTGTCCTTCAGTGAGACTGTTCCACCAAGTGTTTACATGATTACGCCATGTCCCATGTTTCTTTACAACAAACAGGTTTCCATGGTCCCAACCACCAGGCTTCTTCAACAGCAATATTGCTCTCGCTCGCACGTTTTCATACTGCCATATTGTAGCACAGACAAAACTTCCTGAGCTAATCTGTGGAAGTAAAATTAATGCAAGTAATAACATAAAATGTGATTGATTGTTACATTACTTTCAAGAAATGTTTTAAAATGGAATATCAAATGGGTAGAAGACTGTGAACAGCAAGTAGGCAAGGAATTTGAAGGATAAAATTAGCATATTTCAAGGAACAGATCTGCAGAGACTGAAGAAAGCTAAGAAACAACTCCATCAGTAACGTGGCTAAAATTTTCTTCATAAATAGCAAAAAGAAGTCATACAATTTTTATATGATAGCAACAGATAGGGATGGTGAGGAGTCAATTATCCTAAAATGAAAATGATCACTCACAAAACAATTTTCTGGGCTCGATTCAACATGATTTAGCAGTACATTTTCTCTAGCAACTGGCAAAGTAGGAATATATTTTAAGAATATCAACATCAGCAACTGAACTAGGGGCAGAAATTTACCTGCAGGGCAAATACACTATTAAAGAATCTATGCAAAACTGTTGGTACATGGGTGAAAGATACAAACAATTCTAAGTAAACAAGGGTTGTGACTCCTGTTTTCAGTAATAACGTTTTGGAATTACAGCATTATAGAACTTGCTTTTAAAATGCACCCTGTTGTGTCCAAATACAAGTAAAAATATTTGTTTTTGGTTTGCTGTTATATAAATGATGTTAGTACAGCAAAACAAACTGAGAGAAAAATAGGCATAACCAACTGTACAGTACCCTGAGGACAAGGACAAAGATGGTTCATGAAATATTAGTGTTTTCTTCATTTTATCATCTTACATGACAGGTGCCTGGACAGAAGTCATTATACTTAGTTGCTGTGAAAGCTTCAGATCATACATAACTGGTCAATGTGTTGCAAAGAAATGTGAAAAAAGGAAGAGTCATGTTTGCAAGACAAAAATCACATATTATATGCGTAACTCTTTTCTCATCTTCCACAACTATAACCAAAACACACATTCTGCAGTAAACTTATATAGTCTTACTCCATGAAGCAGAGTCCTTCAGTATCTAATTGTCACTAAAATCCCTGCCTGTTTTGGTCACATGAAACACCACTGAACCTGATCCAGATGAAACAAGTTCACATCCTCACACCCTTTTGCTTCGGAACCAAACACTTTTTAAATCAACTTACAGAACAATGACTCTAAATGTCTAAGTGTAAGCAAGAATGCATAAAAACTGTACATGTCTTTCATTATTTCACAATAAATACAGTAACTTACAACAAAAGTGAAACAGAGTGGTTTAAAGAGTTTTGAAAACTGTACTGGACCACCATTTTCTACTTTAACTCCTTCAAATTCTGTATTCAATGGACCAATTCTAGGTTTTGGGCCTGAAGACTGCGATCGCCAACGGGTTTTCCGTAGTATTGCAGTTTTGAAACATCTGACAGCATTGATGGGTGCACTGGATAAAAGACATTTTCCTTCGGACGAATCTAGACGACTGAAAAGTTAAAAGGATTGGTGTAACTAATCTAACTCGTTATAAAAATGTACTATACGCATGGCAAAACATAACTTCAAGTCTCACGCTTACCATATATTTAAAAATCCGCACCTATTTAGTAAACCACAGACGTGTCCCATATTTCTCGCCTGAGATGTCTAATCCACAATAACGACTTTTAAAAATAGATTAACGCAGATCAAACGAAGATGATATCCTTTATCCATGCATGTTCCATGCGAAACAGCATTATTCTTTTTTTTTTATATAATTTTCGAACTTCTTCTTTTTGTTGCAGCGCAGAGGACATATAATTGGAATACCATAAAACGCTTTTACAGGAAGATGTTCTTTTTCAGAAAGGAAACATATTCAATTATGATTAGTTTGTGGTATATAATCATATTTTAATTTTTGCTAATACTTCACAATACAATATACATATTAATAATCTCTAATACAACTGTCTTTGGCTTCATATTGTACATCTCTTTGTAGTTGCAGCTGATTGATGACGTCACGTAACCATGGTAACTGGTAAGAAAAGAAAACACAACACAGTAAGGAAAGAAGACGAAAGACGTTTTTTTATAAAAAATGGTTAAACAAATAGATGATCTTCTAAGGAAACTAGGATGGGCAGACGGGTTCCATATTCCAGTAGCAAGTGATGAAAATAAAGCTCTAGAAAAACAGGTAACACGAATTTTATGTTTTTCATAACTCACAAAACTTATTACAAGTGTTCACCAACAAATGATACACATATCATTGCCTTTAAACAATCTGTGTTCATAGGTTGAGCAGTGTATAAAAAAGAAAGGTGAATTAACCATTCAGTATAAGGATCTCACTGATCGAGTGAATTCACTCATGAGGTATGCTGAAAATGTTAAACTTGAGCAGCAACAGAACCAGGTATGTATTCTAATCAAGTACTCTTTGTTTAACTATAACTATTCTGAAAGAAGTGATAATGAGATACCAACTATTTCAGGCTATACTTATCGCACATAAAAGACAAGTGGAGACAGAGGAAAACCTTTACCAGCTGGCCCGGGCTGAACAAGACAGCTATGAACGGGAGTTGCGACTCATAAGTAAGGCCTTTCATGAGCTTGGAGAGAGACGAGTGGCTCTACAGGTATGTCAGAATGGTGTTAAAGGATTTTCTAATAACAGTCCAATAAATTGAGCAAAGTCGTCAATGTAGGTAGATCTTCATGTGCATCAGTCAGATATTTGCAAAGTCTAGCAAATATCATGTTTCTAGTAGAACATTTCTCAGAATTGCTTTATGGTAATTTATCTTTCTGTGTGAATGTTATCACCATTTCTATGTGTGAAATTATTTTGTCCCTTTCAGTACAAGTATGTAAATGTTTCTAGTAACTTAATTTTTGGACACTTTATAAACTGCATCCTCCTTCTGTATCCCTGTGTTAAGAACACAGGTTTCACTTCAGTGTTGTAAACCAGGAACTGCCATTACTTATATAACTTTTATTTTCTGTTTTAGGTGGGTTAGCATTTAATAACATGTTTAACAGTTTGCGTATTGCTTGATATTTCTGTATTGTATTCTTTAAATTTTCATCATATATTTAACATCTCTTATAACTGAAATGTAGAATTTATACACACTTTTTGATTTTTTAAACATGTTGCATAAAAGTGGCTTTTATATAAGATCTGAAGTTTTCATGGTGATGAAAGTTCAGATTATGGTCTTCAGGTTTGTAATGATGTGTAATCTTGTAGGTGGTTAACAGTGTTTTTGGAAGAATGTTTATCTCCATCTTCAGGGTAGAGTTGGGAGTTTTGAAGATCACAGTTCAAAAATGTTATGCAGTATTTCCTTTACACAAAGTTCTGAAGTGTGACTGAAGTTTTCTTCTTACTTTAAATTTTTTGCAGAATGGAATCATTACTCACACCGAGAAACTAGAGAAATTAAAAGCAAATGTGGAATGGGACAAGGATGTGTTGCGTTGTTGGGAGGAAGACATTGCAAGAGACGATGAACACAGTCAGCTACTGGCAAGATACATGACTGAGGATGAGAGTAAAGTGAAGGTGAGTGACATTGATTGAGTGTGGACTATATTTATTGTCTTTATCAGTTGAAGGAAAAACACATACAGACTGATTGATCAACTGCAGAGGCTTTCAAATGTTGAACTGTATGGAAACATGATCATAATCGTTAAGAATGTAAATATTTGGAAGGAAGTGAAACCAACATCTAGTGTAGTGTTACTTATGGTGTTGTAAAGAACTCACCATCATGATTTGTTTGTAAAACCATATTTTTGATCATATTATATGAATTAACTCCCCTTTTGCCACTGATTATGACCTCTTGGGGTCAAAACGCGTTTGGCACTAGTGTCATTTGTAGTGTTAACAGTTTGTTTGCTTATTTTTATATTCTACTACACTACATAGTATGCAAAGTTTTAAGATAATGAGCTTGGTTCTGCAGGAACTTGAATTGACTCGTCTACAATTATGTCAAGAAGTGGAGGAAAGAAACCAGCTTCTTAATCAAATTATTGGTGATGAACAATCACTTCAGCAAGTATTGGATCAAACAGCAAAGATGTTTAGACAAGCTCATAGTGAACGTCAAGAACTTATTAGCCAGTGGGAAGGTTCAGTACAAGTTCTACATCAGCGGGACCTTGATATCCACAACAAAGTCCAGGTATGAATGTCTTATTTGTTTCAGAGTTCTACTTAATTATATTGGAAAGTACATGCTACATATATTCATGAAAGTATGTACAACAAACCAGCAAAATCTTACCCTTAGTCATACATTGTCACACTTAAAACAATGGAGCTGTTTTCTTTCCATGAACAAAGAAGAAAGTTTAGAGAGACTGCATTGTAAATGTAGTGTAGATTCACCTTTCTTTTAGCACAGAATTCACATCTGGAACTTTAGAAAACAAACCTTATCCTCATGTGTAGTATACTGGTCTTACATCATTGCTTACAGAAAATCTTCCTTTCTCATGTGTTGTCTGCATAAATGAATATATAATGAAGGTGTCATGTCTGACTTCATGTTGTCTGAGTTTATTGAGTGAATTTTGATGAAATTGGTATTGGTGTCAAGGCTTCCCTATAGTTCCCTGGGCCTTTTGGAAGTATTAACCACTTTGACTGGAGTGCTACCATCAGACTTTGGTCATTTAGGCAACCTGGTCTAGGCCTCCTTAGGCTTGGGTGATGTCATGTGGCCCATTTGTTGTTGGGACCCGATACCACTTTGGCTCTCCCTTTCTTTGAGCTTCCTTGTTGCACTGCTAGAAATTTTGGTCTTTGTCAGGTGGAGCTGTCCTACATTCAAGGCTACCTGTTGAAGATCACCATCCTCCACAGGTTTACTATAATTACTTGCTCCCTGCAATGGTGTTCACAGAACTACTGGTTCCCAAGGAAGTGACCCTTGTAAATGATAACAGGTTTCTCAAAGATGAGTCCCTGCTCTCAGATGTCTGTTCAGCCATCTCAGGTCAGTGGATGTTATCAGCTGCTGCCTTGTGCCCCGAAGGGGTCATTAATGACACTGGTATCACCAACTCAGCATGATGCCTCACACTTTGTCTTGATGGACCAAAGCCCTGTTTTGTATGATCTGAAGCTGTTTGTTGTCAGAGATGTTTGCCCCCTCCATGACGAGAAGACCAAGAGTTGGATTTTGGAAGGGAGCAGACTAGCCTATCTGTGACTTGCTTCTCTATGACCCTCTTTTACACAATGTGATATTCAGGGAAAAGAAAAACAGCAAGAAATAAATACCAATTTCTCGAACTACAAAGAAAGGACAAAATTTAACAAACTGTAAATGTACTGGAAAAGCAAAAATTCAAATAAACATTTAATAAGACTTTTCAAAGAGTAAACGAGCTTTAGCAGATTTAACACTTTAAAGCCAAATATAAAAAAAAGAATTTAGTACATTAGTCTATGCAATTTCCACTATAAAAAAATGATTAAACATATACCAAATTATCCTTGAATTACATTCGACGCATGAAAAACACTGGCTGGCTGACACCAGTCTATAATTCTCAAATACAAGAACCTTGCATCATATGCATCTCAAGCAGTGCAATTACATGTTTGCCAGTCAACACAGAGAAACAGCAAACAACTAAAATATACTGGAAATTACATAACATGTTTTTGCTCACTCTTTGCCCCTGGCTGACACAGATTTTTGATACCACAACACACACGAAGATAATCACAGAGAAAGTTTTAAACATATTGACAATAGGAAAACAAAGAGGCTGTGCTCAGCTATGCCACAACTGATATCCCCTCACCAGTAAGAGACACAAAACAGACTTGGCATGTAAGGGAAAGGTAAATTCTGATTGGTGAGAAAATATCACACCATCCATTAGGGATAGATAGAAGGAATGGGGGACATAATCACAGAAAAAAGGTGAAGAAAACAACCAAGCAACTTCAGTACACAAGTTGGCAGCCATATTTGGGCTACCTCACATGGACAGTCCTGCTCCAGTAGAAATTAAATGGTGTTGCACTGTACTGAACTTATGTTTAATGATTAATTTGTATAGTCACAGATACTGGTGTATGGTGGGTAGCTGGGGTGGTGATTTACCAAGGCATTCCCTTTGAAATTACATAGGGAGTTATGAAAACTTTTTTGGGAACAATGTGAGAGTGGTGGTATATAGAGGAGCACCATATCACAATTTGACTACATGTTCTCTTCTTTTAATTCTGTATTCCTTAATAAGGCCTATTTTCCCCATCTTTATTGTCAGTTTTGTGTTAATAAGCATGAAACTCATGTATGTGCTTTGACTTGTCAAGAGACACCACAGACTATAATAATTTTGCCTTGTATGTTTTCAGGAAATATCCATGTTGCACTCTGAGTCACAACAAAAGGTGGAAATGCAAAAGGAGCAAAGACAGTTTTTTAGAAATGAAGTAAACAATAACAAGGAAACTGAGGCTGACATCTCAGTTATCACGCGTTCTACCATGAAACTGCAAAATGATTACAAGAAATTACTAACAAACGTTGATGACTTGGCTAATGAAGTGAGTGAACTTCTTTATGTATACCAATTTCACTAAAAGCTGTTTCTTGTCTCCTTTCCCTCCTTCACTCCAACCATCTTTTAACACTGAAGCAGTTTCTAATCATCTTTGCTTCAGTGTGTTATCAAAGGTAAAGTGCCATCCAGTGAGAGAAGAGAGGACTTTGTCTCAGGTAACGACTCTGTTGAGACACGAGCCATTGCAGGTTCAGCCACAAGCTTGAGCAGGTCACTTAAATGTGTGCATTACTAGAAGAGAGTGGTTTGTCCTATCTCTATGATGCGACAATACCTTACTCCGGCACTACACCTGATCACAGTTTATGATTTTCAGTTTGCCATACAGGCAGCAGTAGAACCAATAGAAATATCACATCGGTTATATTATTTGTAGTTGACATCATGTCAAACAGCAATATGGTCAGTTGGCAACATATGAACTTTGTGTGGAAACAGTAGCTGAGCAGGACAAGATGAAAATTGGTTTATGAATAGAAGCAGAAACTTCTGGATTGTGCTATACTACCATATTCTCACATATGTTCATCACCAGCACCTTTGCTTACACAAATATTTCTCATCCACATCATTATCAGCAGTTCACTTTTGGTGTTATTGTTCAGCTGGGAACAATGCGGCGCACTTTAGCAGGATGTGCTTCACACCTGGAACACCAGCGGCATAGAAATACAGTATTGGCCAGTGACAATGTGGCCAAAGAAAAACATGTTAAGGAACTGGTTGACGTGGTGCAGAGGACTAAGGAACGCTTGGAACAAGTTACTAACAGGACTGTATCTGCCTCAGAGAGGACACAACATTTGGAAGACATGATAAAGGTACTTTAAAATTAGATTTCATATACACTGGTACTGAGGGGATTTGTTGTCTGTGGGTAATTCACTGGAATAACATTTGTAATGGACATTACAGGTATAATGAAATTGTAATTTTTATGTATCGGTACTGAGGGGCCATGGTGGTCTCGGTATATAGCATGAAAATTTGGAAGAGATGATATCAGAGCAGTGAAATTGGAATTTTTAGGTATTCTTCTTACTGTAGGTTCAGCAAAAAGTATCTTATGGGCACATCCATGTCTGTCCATCACATTTTCCTAGGAGGCTGGCAACCAGCATGACTGGAGTTTTTACTATCACATATTGAAATTATTACTGTATATAAACTTGAATAAGATTTTGAAAAACAAATGGGGAAATATTTTAAATTACCACAACAAAAAATACATCTGTTAAGACAGAATTCAATTACCTGCACATATTGAGCAGGTCCAGACATGCCTGTCTTGCATCATTTAGTATTTAATTGATGGGTGTGCGTCATAAAATGTCTGTAGTATTAGCAGATCTTAACAGGTTTCATGTGGTGTAGGCTCTCTGACCTGAAAACTTGACAGCTCAGTGTAGTGATGGGTCCGACTAGTTCACTGTACCTGTTCCACACAACTCCAGGATTTAATTTGTTCTCTAATGATGTCACTTATAATTATTAATAAAATGTACAAGTATGATGTCTTCGTCTATGGAACAGAATTTTATAGTAACTTGTACTTGTAAATTTTAGTTTATTAGTTCATACTTTTGTGGAATATGCCCCCTCATGGTCTGTTGCTTGCTTAATAACAGGCCTAGTATTAAAAACTGGGTATTTCTTTGGTTTCAGAAATATTATTTAATATTAGTTCACAGTTAATTTTACCAATTTTGTGTGTGTGTGTGTGGGGGGGTAATCAGTCACCAAGATCCTGAGTTGTATCTGAAATTGGTTTAGTACTGTCTGAAAATACAGTAGATAACATAGCTGGAGTTAACATGCACACAATGTGAGCCAAGTAGCTCAGTCAGTATAGCTAGGTGATCGGGTTTGATCCTGACAGAGGCAGAGAATTTTCTTCTAACCTCAGCATCTAGACTGGCTCTGGGGTCCACCTAGCCTCCTGTCCAATTGGTACCGGGGTTATTTCCCAGGGGAAATGTGCAGTCAGGGCATGCTGCTCACCATTCACCCCCTTCTAGTGCCACATTGGAATATAAATGGATGGCTTTACATGCATATAGTATATTAAAAGAATAAAATACTGCATTTTGAAAAATATAAGGCCAAAGATCAAATTTGAATACCTTCAAAATATAACTGTGCCGAATGTTTAGTGTAATAGGTCACTGGAAAGGGTATTTTATTACCTCTAAAGTTAGCATAAAATAAGCTTTGCATCTCAATTTGCCCTTTTTTAGACAACTTATGCTCAAGAAATTTGTTTTGTGACAACTTCAGGTTTCTACTCTCAAAAATATAGTGGCTATAAAGCAGTAAAATTTTGCAAAATCACTCATCTCCATTCAGACTACAATCTCACAAAAAATCATTCAGTCCGCAGGGGTCAAATTGGAAATATCTCTTTTCTGTGTTGATTTGATGTGGGTTGACCCAAACATAAAATCATAGCTTATCAATTTTCTCATGGTGGCTCATTATACAGAAATTAATGTAGGACATAAAATGTAGATCTAATTTTAACTTGCAACTTTCATTCAGAACATATTTTAATACTAGCCATCCTTGTTGAAGTTCAAGAGCAATCCAAAATAACATGTGAAATTGTATTTAACAGTTTTCCTGTGACATACCAAGATATCTGGACTTTTTTTTTTGTTTACTCTTTTCTACAACATGCCATTGTACAAGTACAGTGTAAGACTGTAATTTTGAGACTTACAGGGTGAGGAAGTGGGGTGAAGGAGGAAAGATAGCGTCAGCCTTTAACGCTTTGGACTTCCTGCATTCCTTGCAAGTCTCAAGATTAAAGTCGCGTACTATAGGTATACTTTGGACACCCTTGTGCCTAACTTTTGAAATAGAAAAAATCAAGAAGTTTCCAGGTTTGTCTGTCCAAGAGGAATATTTTTTATTTGTACACACCACTTCTGTATTGTGCCACTGCATAAGTATTCTAGACACCCATGTACCGTACCTACTTTTGAAAATAGGGGGAAAATGACAAATTTTCTGGAGCTGCCTCTCCAAGATGATTTTTTTTTTCTGTGACACAGCATTGTATGTTTCTGTGGTTAATTTTGTAAACAGAGAAGGTACACACTTTTCCTAGGTTTGTGTCTGCAAGAGGAACTTTTTTTATTTTGCACTTTTTTATGGTGCACTGTTTGTAAGTCATATCATTTGGAAAAAATGATGGGACGAACAGATGGTTGGCTGCTGTAATGGATTAAATGAAGCAGAAGGAAAAATAATCACTGACTATGTGCAGTGTATTATGACTGTTTTTGTAACAATAAGTTTGTATCTGTAATAAACAAATACTGAGGTCTATGAAGTATGCAAAATTACAAACAGTACATTTGAAAGATATGGGTAACTTACTAGAATACACTTTTATATCTTAGTAAGATTTGAGATTTTCATGGCTGTGAGTCCAAAGATGGCTGTCTTCTGGGTTGTTGGGCCTGATGATGTTGGCGGCAAGGACCTCTGAAACGTCAGGAAACTTCTACCAGACTACACAACAGAACAACCCAGAAGACAGCTATCTTTTCACTCTTGTTATCTTCTGTGTGGTAATGTGAATTCAATGCCTAAATTATTGAAAATAAAACAGAATGACAGTGATGTAAGCTGTGATGTAAATTGACTGGATTGACAGTTATGTCTCCAGATAAGACAGTTGCAAGATGTAAAATAACTTCATAGCAGTAAGTAACTGATAAATAGAAAGAAATGTCAGTCTTTTATTTGTGTTTCCTGACTTATTTTGAGATTATCTCTCTACAATAACTGTGTTTATTCAGTCATTCTAGGATATTTATTTTGCAGGAAGAGCTGTCTAAGACACTGTGTATGTTTGCTTTCAGTCTGAGGAAAATAAAATAGACATCTTGGTCCAACAGAGAAACAAATTCAATGACCTGCTGTGTCAAATACAACAAGAACTGTGTGATCTTAAGAAGCAGGAGGAACAACAGCATATTGACATTCGTGGGCTGGAATCTGCAAAAGTTCAAGTTTTGTCCAATATTCAGCAAACAAAGAAAGACTTTTTATGCCAGACGGAAACTGTTTTCAATAAGGTAAATCATTTCACATGAATACTTTACAGTAATGTTGACAATAGGAAAGAATAGATGCCAGCTTGTACAGTGACAGTGCTGAGGCAAACCTGCACATGTGCAGTAAATTTCTCCAGAAAAGAAAACTTGTTTTCTTTCTTGGTTTCTTATATGTATCTCTAAGTTTGTTGTTAGCCTGTTATTGTTGGTTGCAATGCTATTGTGGTTTAGTGTTCTATGGATTGTTCCAGTCATGTTTCATGATCAAACTTTTATTTTCCTTGTTCACTTACTGAATGTCTTCCTCTTAGTCTAGTTGCAAGTACCTCAGTCAGTCATATAAAAGATAAGACATACATTAAACTTGAGTTAAATGGGAAAGTGTATTGCTTTAACCACCATTATCTTGTCTTTTTTGTGTAATTGATGTATTCATTATTACAATATGTACAGGAATTCGAGGCCCAGATGATTGAGTCCCGTATTCTTCGCCTCACAGGTACAGGTCAAGATGCTGAAGAAAAAGAAGCTATTGAGAAGAAGATTGCAGAGCTGGAAGAGGTCTTGAGTGAAAAAGTGGCAGCTTTAAATTTACTTACAGCCCAAAATCAAAGACTGGAGGTATGCCTGTCTGAAAACACAAGAAGTTAATATGCTTTAATTTATCCTATTAATGCTGCTTTTCCAACATTTTTATAATTTTAATCCCTCATTACAAGTTATATTGGACATAACAGAATAGGGTTCGGAGGTTGACCAAGGCACTCAAAGAAGATTCAGCAGAACTAGAAAACCTGGCAGGCAAACGACAAGATCAAATTCTGCTAACAGATGGAGGGCAGAAACAACTGAAACTCGACCAAGCTCATAATCAGGCAAAACAAGTGGAGGAGAATGTTCTTCGTCTCAGGGTGGTTCAGGCTGAGAAGGCAATTGCTCATGAAGGAGACAAAGTTTACTCACTGGAGAAGCAGAAGCTTGAGTTGGACACTGTAAGTTCTAGTACATTCCAGTGTGTTGTTATTAATGATATATGCGACTCTAAGTTTAATTCTAAGTACCTTTTGTCTGTTGATTTTCTAAAAATATGGTGTAGGATTGATAACATTCATGACTGTAAATGCTTGCAGTCTGGCATTCATTCTGTGTAATTCTGATGATCTTAAAATGATATGGTGCATTAAGTGACAAAATTAACTGTAACTGTCAATTCCCAGCTCCTGGCAGGAACTTCATGACTCACTGCCAGGTGCTAATAGCAGTTGCTGTAAAAATGATTCACACAACAGTGCAACTGTGTCTAACATCATGTAAAGTATTGGCTACTATTGTGTGTGTGTGTGTGTGTGTGTGTGATACATACCAGAAAAAAAGATAAATAAATAAATAACAAAGAACGCAATGAGCACAACAGATGATAACTAAAACTATTATATTAGAAAAAACAGAACCAAATACATATAGTTAATGCAAACACATGGGGAACATGGTGGTTACATACTGAACACAAAATAAGTCAGAAACTACAACACAAATTTAGGAAAACACTAGAAAAGCAAAATAAAAAAACGTGGAATGCTAAAAGATATCAAAACACAGACCACATATGCCAACAATGACATCCAATACCCTACAGTACTAAACCAATCGAATACAAAATTTGCTAATAATGAGATAAAATTATTAGAAAAGGGTATGAAATACAGTCTATACATAAAACAAAAACTGGATTGGAAACTCTTTCCATTGAAGTGGAAACAGCAATTTGTCAACTACATTTGCCAATACAAAATTATTACAGGCTTGTAGTCACAATGAATCTAAAAAATTAATAAAAAATATAACCCTAACAATGATATAAGGAACAAACAAGAGTGGTTCTGTACACCATATACAGCTAGAGGACACTTCTATCCTCTCCTCAAAAACCGACTACATGGATCGGTTAATCAGGGAAGCCATCGAGATCGAACTACATCCCGATAACTTTAACAGGGAAGATGGACTTCACCTGAGCCGGTCCTGGAAGCCTCTTATTCACACACTTCGAGGACTCCGAGAGCGAGCAAGAGTGCGCCGCCAGAACCAACCAGACCACTAACATGGCCCTTTTCAGGGCCCTGATCCATACAACCAAACTCACCTTTCTCTCTCTACTTTCTCTCCCTCTCCCACTCTCGCCCACATGCTACCATTGGTCCACTCCCATACCTGCTCCCATTGGCTCGGGGCAGGCTACACCTTTCACTTCCCGGCCTATAAACCCAGCACCTCACACCCTATTGGCATATTCATCGCCCTGATGGCGGAGGCAGTATGACCTCTGAAACGTTGGTTAACATCGACCAGACTACACAGCGCAATAATCCAGAAGACGGATATCTTCATACTCACCGCTGTGAGAATCTCAAGTCTTACATCATAAAAGCAGACAATGGAAAAACATTTTTCATATCACCCTTTAAAACATGATTTCCTTCAACACAATAAATTCTAAACTAGTACCTGAAAACAGTAAAACATTTCCTTAAAACACAAGATGTTATATAAATATAATACAAATGGAAATAAGACAACATGAATCCTGCAGCACCAAACCTACATGCAACGATAAAATTACATAAGGAAAATACGCCCATTAGTCTTGTAGTAATTGGAAGAATTCACCAGCATAAAACATCAAAATTTGTAATAAAACACTAAACGTAACATTAAACCTACCATATACATACAGTATCAATAATTCTGCTCAACTAATTAGTGATTTTAAATAACATAAATTAATGAAAACACTGGAGAATGCTCATTCAACATAAAATACATTTTTACAAACATACCACATGACTTAACATACATAACCCATGAGACACTATCAAAAGATAACAGAAACTTAGCAAACAACATACTACATATATCTCTTCTGTAGATATTTGTATGCAGCAAACTGCAATTTCTGGAGACATTATAAGTGTGCTTTGTATGTCACCATGTAGAAACATAATATGTTTACAAATTAACACTAATTTATTGTGCAAATTCAGGCTATGAAGGAGCGAAAAGTGGAGATTGGCATGCATAAAGATATCCTGTTTGTTCAGAAACGAAAGTTGAATGAGGATAGATGTTACCTAATAGCTGATATAAAGGCATGTGAAACCAAAATATGCCAGCTGCAGAAGAAGTATGATATTGTAATGAGTTCACTTGGACAGTCTGAAAGTGGAGAACAACTTTCAGTTACATACTTCAAAATAAAGGTAATGTAAATGATAAGAAAAGAAAGTGATATTGTTTAGTTTCGTGTAACATTATGTTCTCTTGCAAGGAAGAATGTGCTCCAAATAGCAATGCTCTCTCTCTCTCTGTCTTTTTTTTCTGAGGCTTGTGGCTATGAAGATATGTGTTGAATTTGAATTACTGTTTTATCATTAATCATATTATAACTTAAAAGTTAAGTTTGTATGGCATTAAGGGTGTTAATAAGTAACTGAAATTCATTATTTATACTGAATTATGGAGGATTTGGTAGAAAATATGTCTGTAAAAATCTGCAATGTTCTTGTTTCCATAGATTAGGTTTCTTGTCTGTACCAGTCTAAGAACCCTTATTCCAGCATCTCTTTTCTATTCCCCTAAATTTTAGCTTATAAGTCTGTGGACCCAAGTTATCTCTGGCCGCTGGTTTTCAACTATTCTGTCAACATGGCTTCTCAGTTGTTGTTTTTTGTTTTTTTCTCAACTACATTATGATCCTTAAGTTTGTTCTGTGTGACAGCAGTCAGTTCCTTATATCCATACACTGTACTGATTTCAGAGTGCACAAGAGAAATATGAGCTTCAGCAGCAAGGCGACAAACTAGATGAAAAAATAAGAACAACAGAAAAAGAAATTCAAGCTATGGAAAACACATTGAAGGTTATAAATTTGGCAAATGACAAATATAAGAAAAACTTATCTGCTGTGGATGAAGAAAGTAAGAATATACTATAATTTAATTTATGTTACAGCTTGTTTCTTGTTGACAGTTACAATTCAAATCCCTAAATAAGAAATTTTTAGTTTGAAATTGTTCTTTCCATGGTAGATAAGAAAGATTAGGTTTCAAGAATGTTAGAGGAACTTTTATGTTCTACCAATGACCTGATATAAAAAGGACTGTTCAGATTGAGTTGCCCTGGTTGTAACAGTTCATAATATTGCTGCTGTGCCATGGCATAGGTAAAAGAAACGAGACCTTACAGCTCAATTAAAGCAGACTGTTCATCAGTACTTTCACACTTATGTCCCTTTGAAAAACAGAGAGTTATACTGGATTGTGAGTCACTGGAGAAATTTTCAGTGCATATCAGTTCATAATTAAATTTTCCTTATAAACTCTAAATGAGTACTTTGAAGTCCCAAACTAAACTAAGAAATACATGTTCATATCTTGTGACCAGACTAACTAACTAACTAGATGGCTTACGGATCCCAAAGGTTCATCACCGACTTAACCAAAGCCCTCCACCGGACCCTGCCCTGGGCCAACAAAATCCAGTCTCCTTCAACTACTATCTCCCATAGATCCCACCTTGCATTATCCTCCCATCTTTGTCTAGGTCTCCCCAGCGGTCTCTTCCCCTCAGGCTTCCCGACCAATACCCGGTGCACACCTCTTGCTCCATCCATGCACGCCACATGCTCAACCCACGTCATTCTTCTCAACTTAATCACCCTGACAATATTGGGGGAGGAGTACAGATTTTGAAGCTCATCATTATGCAGTTTGCTCCATGCCCCATCGTCTTCTCTCCTAGGCCCAAATATCCTTCTCAACACCCTATTCTCAAACACCTGCAATCTATGTTCCCCCCTCAGAATTTCGCACCCACACAAAACAACAGGCAAGATTATTGTTTTGTATACTTTAATTTTCAGGTTCTTAGAAATCAGATGGGAAGACAAAATATTTTGAACTGAGAAGTAGCAAGCATTTCTGGAATTTAGTCTCCTCCTAACTTCCTCATGAGTATAATTTTGATTTGTTATTGTTGTTCCCAGATATTTGAACTTTGTAACACTTTCAAAGGATTTATTAGCCACCATTGTGACCAGACTGCAGGGCAAAAATCATATTATAAAGATAGTTATTAAATTTCATTTAAGTTTGCTCAACTTAAGATATTTGGGGATGGTGGTTACAGATCAAAATACCATACCTAAATAAATATGAGGAATGCTTGCTACAATAACTCATTCACGTACTCACTCACTCACTCACAGGATATTCTTTGAAAAGTCGACTGTATACTCGGCTTGTCAAAGAATAGCCCCCTTTCTTTAAGGAACCCCTAAGGTTCATCACCATGTTCACAAAATCCCACCACCGGACTCTGTCTACATCCATTTAACTCCTTCAATCCCATCTCCCTAACATCCATCTTAATGTTATCCTCCACCTATGTCTAGGTCTTCCTAGCAGTCTCCTCCATTCAGGCCTCCCAACCTATACCCTGTAAACACACCTCTTCCCTCACCCATGGTTGCCACATGTCCCGCCTACCTCATCCTCGATTTAGCCACCCTAAGAATGTCAGGTGATGACTACAGACTGAAGCTCATCATTATGCAATTTTCTACATGATCTGTCTTCCTCCCTTTTAGGTTCAAATATCCTCCTCAACACTCTGTTCTCGAAGACCCTCAATCTATGTTCCTCCCTCAGTGTGAGAGACCAAGTTTCATACCCATTCAGTACAACTGGTAAAATTACACTTTTGTGTATTTTAACCTTTTGTGTTTTGATTTCTACAATTCACTTCAGAATTTTTTGTCTTCCCTTATGCAATCCAAAACCACATATATTAAAATATACAAAACTATGATGTTTCTTGTTATTTGCATGGATATAAAATTGGTCTCTTAATCTTAATAAATGTTCAAGTGGAGAATACTGAGAAGTATATTTGAAGATAACAGAGAGGTAACAGAAGGCTGAAGAAATTGAGAAACTTCAATATTCGTAGCATTTACCAAATATTATTATGGTCATGAAATCTAGGAGAATAAGATGGGCAGGGCATGCCAAATGAATGAGAGTAATTAGAAATGCATACAAAATTTGACAGCAAACCTGAAGGGAATTGGAAGCCAAGGTACAAATGGAGGTGATCAAAAGTTGTGCAACCCATTCCTGACAAGTGTTCAGTTTGTCAAAAAATAAATTACATTGAAATAAAAAAAACGATATTATATGCAGTGTTGGAAGTGTCCACCATATTAAACAATAGTCCTTACCTCATGTATGATGCAACTCAGTGAAAAGTTCCTGTATCACAGAAACAGTTCACCAGATATAATACTGTGAATTTGTTTCGTGAAGGAGAATTGGGAAATGGATCCCTAAACTCATTCTGGCAAGTTAAGTAAGAACAAGATGCCAGCTAATGTTTGATTATGGACACTTGTTGCATTTTGAAAAAATATATCCTAGCACTTTGACTGTTTGAAGACAGGTGATGGAATGGTGCATGCAGGTTACAGCATGATGTGGCCTATATGACCTGTTGTATAGTCACAGTGAAATTTTGTGTTTGTTAATCAAATTTAATTGTATTAAAATGTGTCTTAAAGAAATGGGGAGTAAGGTTATAGACCAGATTCTGGGTCAGGATAAAGGTAGTGGTGGGCTGTTGTGAACACGACAAGGACTCTTCAAATTCCATAGAAGGCAGGAAGTTGCCTACTTGGGTGATATTTAGTGTCTCAAGATGGACTGTGCTCTGTGGGGTTGGTTGGTTAGTTAATGAATGGAATGGCCAAGAGATGTTATTTCAACTCTTATGCTGTACATTATTTTTCATTGCTTCGCCAAAAGAATCCAGTTTTATAATAAAAATCCAAACTCATTATGAGGGTCAGGTTATTATGTGCATGTGTGAATAAAAATCACAAAAATAATTAATACTCCGATAAATACTCAATTTTATGTTTGCTGAACACTTTTTTACAATGTTATAAATTATAAAAATTTATAAACATGAGAAGTGTAAATCACATCAAAAACTCGAAGCCCTTCTACAGCTGGCAGCCACGTTTCAGTAACAAAGTCGTTTCATTTTTAAGCACACTCTCAAGGCCTCTTTACAGCCTTTTTTATGCTTATTCTTGCTGTAATTTCCTGATGGTTAGTTACTTTTAATCATAGTTTGTTGTCCTACTTAGTGCATGCAATTCAACCATACAGGTTTCTGTGATGTCATCGATGCTTGTCTGCCTCCAAGTGTATACGGGCGCAAACAGCCACAGAAACTGACACGCCTCTAAGAACACACACACGCTCATATATGCATTCGAAACACAAAATTTGCAACAGCATGCAGGCTCTGACAACTTCACATTGTTCACACTATAGGACAGCACAAAAGTGTAATTTCACAATTTAGGAGTAGAAATGAATGTTGCAGCAAAAGGAGATTATTTTTAATGTGGAATAAAGTTTAATATCACATAGTGTACTAATGCAGTCAAATGTAGCAGTATAAGGGTTAATGGTTGACATATTTTCATGTTCATATGACAGGCAATATTTCAGTAATTGTTAAGTATGTTTCATCATCTAAGTGAAATCATCACACAAAAGGCCTCATAGGTAGCATTTCTCTATTTAAAATAAGCACACATCAAAATGAACTGTTGCTGCTGTGATGGGTAGTCAGTAAGGTGTCAGATTACTTTCACATAACAGAATGTAAATGCACAGGTCTGCAGTATAGTAAGTGGGCTGGTTGAGTGATATTACCTTCCCTTGTAAGAAGTGTGCCTGACTCCTTGTGATGTATGAACACCTCTTTGGGCATGTTTTCAATCTGTCATTCCATTTAATAGTTACTGATAGTTAATAAAAGCTAACAGAAGTGGAAGCATTTACTCCATTGAAGTACACATTTCTTCTAATTAGCCTTGATGTTCATCTGTTGGGTACATAACTTTGTTGCTGCTGAGCTGAGTGCCCTGCAGGTACTTGACTGTACTGAAGCAGAATTTATTTTTATGTGTATTTCACTAAATAGTCACCATGTGAGAAAATGTTTCAAATAAAAGTTGTAGATTTTAATGAAAGTTATATTTTATATTACATGCAGTAATCATTTTTAGATGAGCCTGATAGCTCAGTCAGTAAAGTGACAAGCTATGCGCTGGGAGATCGGGGTTCAATCCCCGACGGGGGCAGAAGATTTTTCCTCTAGCCTATGTGTCCAGACTGGCTCTGGGGCCTCCTGTCCAATGGGTACCGAGATCCTTTCCCAGGGGTAAAGCACGGCCGGGGCGTGATGCTGATCACTCACCCCCATCTGGTGCCGATGTCAAGAAAACGTCAAGAAAGAGTAGGAGCTATACCTCCGCTCTCCCCCCAAGTGCCTGCATAGGCATGTAGCGGGACTCTTTACTTAATCATTTTTGAGTGACAATCTATTTTTTACAAAGTATCTGAAGTTTGAAGATTTCTGTCTTCTGGGTTGTTGCGCTGTGTAGTCTGGTCAATGTTAAGAAACGTTCGTTAACATCGACCAGACTACACAGTTCAACAACCCAGAAGACAGAAATCTTCATACTCACCGCTGTGAAAACCTCAAATCTTACATATCTGAAGTTTGATTTGAATTTTTTAATACCTCCCTGGAGGTTTTTTGATCTATTTAGACATCTCGTAGGACTCCTTGGACGAGTGATCAGCCTGTCACAAGGCCTCTACCTATACGCAGGACAGCACAACACAGAAAGACATGGATAACATTCATGCCTTGAATGGGATTGAAACCCACGGTCACAGTGTCCAAGCGCACGAGACTCAAGCCTCAGACCATGACTGGCTTTGATTTGACTGATAAACCAAAATATAATTAATCTAACAAGATTTTAGTGCAGTCTGCACTGCATAAAACTGCATTCAGCAGTTCTGATGATGGACTGATTCGTAAAACCTCTCTTCTGCATTCAACTTGGGCATAATTTTCTGTATTTTTTCTGCCTGTTATTGGTAGTGTCATTTTGCAGGTGATGAGTACAAAAAGAAACAGGAACTGGAGTCTCAATATTATGTTGTTCTTGACACACTCAAACACCAGAAAACAAAGCTCAGTGAACTAGACAACCAAACTAAGGTAACTCATATAATGTGAAATAAACCAAACTTAAACATGCATTCACTTCTGTGAAGAAAAATGTTCTCATACTTTACTCAATGCAGTTTATCATTTTCAGTGTTTATCAATTGGAATAATAAAAATTGGCAACACTTATATTGGTAATTGCTCTTTAGAGACTATCATGAATTTGGAAAAATGTATGTACATTAATAACAGCCCACAATTGCTGATATTAAGGGCGAGGGAATGTGTATGTGCTGCATAGTAGCACCTTGGAAACTGCTAGGTGCTAACAGCTTTGCAATGTGATTTTGAAAATACTGTGCTTACTTACAATAGGCAACTGTCTTCATCTTATGAAGAACAAGTAGACACATACCTTCTGCAACTTCCACAATCCTAATGCAGTGCAATCTTTACTTAGAGCTGGATCATGATCCTTGTGTCCTTGTTACATAAATTTAATTTTTATCTAAAACAGGAAAAAATAATTCTGTAAGGTAATAGAAATTTTGAATGAATGGAATCACCTACAAGGGTGTACAGTGGCTCATTTTAAAGCTAACATTTCCCTGATGTCTGCAAGATGAACACTTTCAGTGTAGATTCCAGTAAACTTTGTCAGCATCTAATTATTAGTTTGGAAACAGAACATGCAGATTCGACTGACAGACCCATTAATGTTATGCATTCTTTGAAAGAAATGCATAAAAGGAAAATCCAAAGAAGAAATAAAAGGAGTCATACACTCAAGGTGAACAAAAGCAAATTAACAGGGAGTGCTACAGTAATGGTTGCACAAGATGCATATAAAATATTGCCATTCCTTAAGTTCTTTAGATGCTATGTGTGACTGTAAAGTGAAATACCTGTCACCGTTTGTTGTATTTATTTTCAGGTACTGGATCAAACTTTACAGGAAATTTTCATAACACATGGCAATAAATATTTTATGTGGCAAAACAAAGATCAAGAAGCAAGTGACTTAGACAAGGATCTACGAGAACAAACCATCAAGCTTGAACGTGCTCAAAAACAGCTTCACAAAACAATGAGAGAAATAAAAGGAACCAGACAATCACAGCCCATACCATTTTATTTGGTTAGTCTGCATTTTCACATTTTGAACTCACTTCATCATCTTGGTATCAGAGTAAACATGTACTTTAGTAATGAAAATTCCTGGTTATCAGCCTTGATGATTAAGTCAATACAGTAATCTATGAACTAGGCAACCAAGGTTTGCTTTCCAGTAGTAAAAGGATGACAAAACCAGTTCTGAAGCCTGCTTATTGAACACAGTGGGAATAAAGCAGCAAGCAGTTGTCTTTATCTTCCCT
>NW_019060079.1:28609-46416 GCF_000696155.1 Zootermopsis nevadensis
CTTATGCACAGAGCACTTCTGAATTATTTGATAATTAACATACATAATTTTTTATAGAAAGAAAAACTGAAGGTATGCACTTTGTTTCTTTGAGTTCATATGTCTCTTTAACCTTTTCCCATAATTGTTTGACCCCTCAGTATTCATGTTTATGGTTCCCTGTCACACACTGCCACAGTAGGCATAGGCATCTGAGATGGGATCAGCACTACAACTGCTAAATATATAAGTCTCTTAATTTTGCATGGTGATAGTTATTTGAAAATGGATATTCTCTATACAGGTTATTTTAGTGAAAAAGAAAGCAATATTGCAAATGCAATATCACATATGTATGATGTATTTTATTCAATTCTGTTGTCATTTTCAGTTTTCATGTCTTATATTATCACATTGATATAACATAAAAAATTTGTCTAAGAAATCATCTGTAATATATGGGGTGATCACCCAAACCATATTAAAATATTTATTGACGGTTCCAATTCAATACAATTTGATTTGATTAATAAACACAAAATATCGCTATGACTGTACAATAGCCCATGCAGGTCATGTCATGTTGTAACCTGCTTGCACCAGTTCATCAGTTGTCTTTCAATAGTCAAAGTGCATGGAAGTCTTTTTCACAAGTGCAATAAGTGTTCATTGTTGAACACTACCTGGCATCTTGTTCTTACATAAATTTCCAGAGTAGGTTTTGGAAATATTTCCTGATTTTCCTGTGCCAAACGAACTGTCAGCATTCATCGGGTGAAATGTCTCCTTCACTGCAGAAACTCTTCACTGGTTGCATTAAACATAAGGAAAAGAGTGAATGCATGCATCGCTGAATGCGGTGAACATTTCTAACCCTTAATATAACATTGTTGAGCTGTGTACTCAAAGTTTACTAACATTTCATAGGTCCTTGCTCCCTCCATCATCATTGGTAAACTTCTACCAGACAACCCAGAAGATAGCCATCTTCATGCTTTCAAATAATATTTACACATGAACTATACATGGTGATTGAGTGCTTAGCACTTCTGCTTCATATTTTGAGATCTCAGGTTTGAAAACTGTGCCCAGAGACTGGTTATCCTATCTGAAATATTTTTCATGCTTTCCACTAGTCATTCCAGACACAGGACATGGAGCCACATCCTTCAACACGTGGCTCGCGATTCTGAGAATTTAATTTGTGTCTCCTCAGCTTGAATTAAATGTTAAAATAATGGCTTCTGTCGGTAATAAAACTCAGTGATAGAGCTGTCATATATGGAAGGTCAGTTTGGGGGGTTAAACACTAATACATAACACAGACTCTTGTCGTAATTTGTGGCATGGAGTGAGTGAAACAAAGTGGAGGAGGGACTGTTATAACTCAAAAGCACAAATGTCATAACTATGTTGCCAGCTTGAATGTAGTGTCTAGAGCTGAGGCATGGCATATAGCTATATACTAAATTTGTGATAATTATTATAACAATAATTCATATTAAATTATAAAACAATAAAAATTGCACAGGAATAATGGCTTTATACTAATATGTAATGTATTCATAAATCTTCACAACTAATTCATTTACATTGCCATATCCTAATTATTTACTGAAATTTACCATCATTTCTTAACTTTAAATTTTACTGAATTAAATTGTGAAAAAGTAGTAACAGCTAATGAGATATTGTACAAATGAATCCTTTTCTTAAAATCTTGTAAAATTTTGAAACATTACACGTAATTAACACATGTATAAAAAGGCCTGTTCATGGTGACATAAGCAATGAAACTTGTTACCTACTTGGATTAAGTGCTCATAACTGTTTATGTAGATAGATGTATTGTCAATTTGTCTAAAGGTTATATCCTTATTTTTCAGAAGGATGTAATGACCCGCGAGTTGCAAGAACAGAACCAGAGTGCTCTTCAGCAATTGGCTGAATTTGTAGCTCACCACATAGAAGCAGGACCAGTAGTGACACGCTATCTGGAGGAGAAGGGTTTGGTTCTTCCCCTGTCTCGTAGTCCTGGGGGATCTCTTACCCGTGTTCTGTCTCGTCATACACCATCATCAACCAGACTTTCACTTCCAGGTCCAGGTATAAAATTTGTCATTCTAACTGATTAGATTGTTCCTTCCTCAGAGGATAGACTTCTCCACCAGACACACTTGGCCTCCTTGTGACTGAGGTTTTTGTGACTTTCCTTCAGTTGCATATGTTTAGACTCACAAATCATTACTGCTTTAAAGAGCATTTATATTGTTGCAAAGGGACAATGATGCTGGATGAAATGTAAGTGACTCCCCAGCTTACAGCTATTATAAGCATACAGTCTTGCATAATTCATAATGGAAGAGTTATATGTTCAAGAATGACATGATGAATTAATTTAAATATAGTGCATTAACTGTAGAGAGGTGGTAAATCATGAGGGATGTGAGAGAAAACATTTGTGGTCCAAGAAACAAGATAGCCTCCTGGGCTTTATTTGGAGACACTGAGATAAAAATATATGTGGATTGTACCACCCTGTTGTAGTAAAATCTAACAAATTCTACATAAATTTCAAATAGCTTATTTATGAATTTACATAGTGAAAGTAAATAAAGTTAATTACTAATAGGCTACATGTTTTGTTTTGGCATAATGGCATCATCAGATTCCCATACTGTGTATCTATTAAAGCATAAAAATGTTTTTTGTTCATACTGTGCCTTACAGTATTATAATGTGTAATAGAAGAAGATTGTTTTATAAGTAATTTATTACTACAGTTTTAACTACCACTAAGAGTTATTCTGCATTATAACATTACAATGTTACTGTGCAGTTGTACTGGGAAATATTTTTACATGGTAATGGAACTTCTGTAACAAATTATTGGATGAAGATTTCCGTCTTCTGGGTTGTTGCGCTGTGTAGTCTGGTAGATTTCCACCAACGTTTCAGAGCTGCAGGGAACTCTGTACTTCATATAAGTTCTGAATGAAATGCAATTTTATGCACATGTCTTTAAAGAAAACATCTCACTGTAAAATGGCTGCCATTATGAATTTACGTGTATGCACGAAATTCTGTATCGAAGTAGGAATGATAACAACAGATAAAAAGCTTAAGTCTGTATTTGGAGAAGAAACACAGCCATTCTACACCATTACTACAATAATGAGAGAATAATATTGACAAACCTACCTATATGCCTGTACTGTTTGATTGACACAGCCTTTATGTTTATATGTGGCTACCTGTGTGAGCACCCCAACTAAACTAACCTATATACAGTAGTTGCATTTAATCCTCTCCCGTTTGCTTGATTTCAAAAGGGTAGAATTTCTATCAGAGGCCTTCCATTATTATTGCCCACTGAGGAAACATTCATGTTTATGGCAAAATTCACAGTGATAGAAAGGTGTTTCATTTACATGTTCTGAAACATCTAAAAGATTGAGTTCTACAAAAATTACCTGGAAAACAGATTTTTAGCCTGGATGGCCCATCACAACAATGCACAGGCTCACTTGGCACTTGCCATAAGGGAATTTTAACGGTGCACAATATTCAGTGGTTTACATTCACCTTATTCACGGGGTTAAGCACACACCAGCCTTTATCTGTTTAACTAGCTAACTAACTAGATGGCTTAGGGAACCGAAGGTTCGTCACCAAATTAACCAAAGCCCTCCACTGGCCCCTTTCCTGGGTCAGCAAAATCCAGTCTCCTTCAACTCCTATCTCCCACAAATCCCACTTGATATTATCCTCCCATCTATGTCTAGGCTTCCCAACCAATACCCAGTGCACCCCTCTTGCCCCATTCATGCGCGCCACATGCCCCGCCCATCTCATTCTTCTTGACTTAATCACCCTGACAATATTGGGGGAGAAGTACAAATTTTTAAGCTCATCATTATGCAGTTTTTTCCATACCCCATTCTCTTCTCTCCTAGGCCCAAATACACCCTATTCACAAACACCTCCTTTATCTGTTTTCAGATTGAAATCCAGAACAAAAGTACAAACTCCCATGGCACTGTGGGTGTTGCATTTACGTAGCAATCTTTCTTGGGAGGGCAGGACATTTGTTGACAATGCATAGAAGCTTTCTGAAAATCAAATAATTCTTCTTATAAGATGTTGATTTTCAAGTTGTGCATTGTCATATTGCTGAGTGGTAGCCATGGCTTCTGTCACACCATGAACAGATTGCAAGCGGTGGCATTAGAAACCTTTATTTGCTGATTGTGAATCTGAAGGTGGATATAAGGACAGAAAGTAGTCTAGAATAAAATTAAAAACAGTATTTCTGCAGCCAGGGTATTTTTTACTAACAAAAATTCTGCAACAAAGGAGTTAAAAGGCACTCACTAACTCACTACATGGCCTTGGAGCAGTATTCAAATGGTCAAAAGGGTGAAATTACCTGAGTAGGTCAGTGGATCAGACACGTGGAAATTTACTGAGCCCATTGGTTATGTTTGTTATTAACACACACCGAGCTGAAACAAATGTGAAAGCGGAACTTACACTCCAGTCCATTCATGAACTCCAATATGTTCATAAGAATGCAAACTTTTTAAAAATATTTACAGGCTCACCATCATCTAGTCAGTTATGTGTCTCTGCTCGTTCCCAAGATTTGGCTAGCAGCAGTGGCACAGCATCATCTAGGTCCAGTCACAAATCCAGATCCAGTCAGAGCCTTGCGTCTGTTACTGTCATAACACTGGATCCACTTCACTTGGATGGTGATTGTCTATAACATACTATATGAGTGTGTTTCATAGAATTCTGGGGTTCATTTCATTACAGTCAGTAGCTTAAAGCCAATTTTATCTGCAAGTAACAAAAACTGTGCTTCAGTGAAAGTAACCATAATGCTTAGTAGTGAGATAGGCTGGATTAGCTCTGATCTTGTGCAAATCAATAAATACAAAAGTGGAGAGACTTCTAGTTCTTAATAAGGCCTATCAATTTTATATATGATGAAACATTACAGTTTGAGCTTCATGTAAAATTCAGGTAATACTGAATTGATATAGTTCAAAATTAAATTCACCTGGCAATTCATATGCAGACCTCCATTACCAAACATAATTTAAATCTGTTTAGTAGTTTCATAGATTGACCATATGGACAGATAGATAAAAATACATGGCATTCCAGTTATTATTTCACTTTATGTATTTTGTGCAAGGAATGCAGCACAGAATTCTAAAATAGCTCAATTTATACTTTTAGGTACAGTTAGAACACACATAAATACACCATCAAAGCAGGTGCAATGGTTTTATTGTTTTGTAAGGTTACTTTAACCCTTCAATCCAGTACTTAAATTCACACTGCAGTAGCATTTAAAAGGTCCTGTAATAGCATCTGACATAGAATTTTTTGAGTGACTGTTTGGGACACCACAAATGGAAATGTTCAAATGCTGTGAGGACATACCTGAGTTGCTAGCTTGAAGGGTTAAAATCTGGGTTTGAACACAATTAGTTGCAGCATGAATATTTTCTCCTAGATTGGGGTGTTGAAACAGTGCTTGAATAAGACAAACTTGTTATCACTAAAAAGGTAATGAAAAGGTTAAGATAATTTATGATCTGAAGCTTTAATAATGACTGGGTATAATGAATTCTTCTCGGGCTACCATCCGTCAGGTGGTTTAATGGAGAAAACACCAACGCTACATTAAACCACCTTACATGGCTGGTAGCCTGAAAAGAATTCATTATATGGTTAAAATAATTATTTTTCAAATGAGTGAAGAATTTTGTGGGAATTGTCTATATCCTCTGCTCTGACAGATTTATAATACTACTTCAGAACAAGATATACATGAGGGACTAGAACAACGGTTATATGGTGCTCACTCAACAAATTTATTAGACAACTTTGTGAGGGAACTTAAAATCTCAAGCCCATGTGCTGTTATGAACTACAAATATGTATGAGGTTCAGAATCACAAATTATATAAATTATTATTCTTTTTGGGATGGCAGGGGCCCTTTAAGAGCCGAGATAGCTCAGTCAATATAGTGACTGACCATGGACTAGATGATGTTCAATCCCTGATGGGCAGAGAATTTTCCTCTAGTCTGCGTCCAGACTGGCTCTGGGGCCCACCCAGCCTCCTATCCGAGTACCAGGGTTTATTCCCTGGGGTAAAGTGCAGCTGGGGTGTGATGCTGACCACTCACCCCTATCTAGGGGCGAGGTTAAGAATGAGTAGGAGTTATACCTCCTCTCCCCCAAAGTGCCTACATGGTGGATAGTGGGACAGCTTTATTTTTTTAGGGGCCATTTGGGGGAAAGTTGTGTATTTGCTGATGTACAAGATACATCATTATTTCAGAAGTGTAAATATTTACTGTGCTTACATAACAAACTTTTGGTGTAAAAGAGATGTGAGATTAGGGGTCGTGTGAGGGTGTATTTTAAACACTAACAAATGATATATAATATGAGCTCTTGAATTAGCCAATACATGCCACACATTGCCACTCTTCTGATCTGTTTCTCTGTAACACTGCTGCAATTAATTCACACATGCAAAGACAACATATCTGAACATGTAAACATCCTACACTCATCACTGGCTCATATTAATATACTAATACTACAATACTGGATTTCTGCAATGAGAAAGTGCTTGAACTGAATCATGGGTTCAGATATTTGTTGCTTCCCTTCAGACACACACGGTCATAATCACCTCCTACAGAATCTCATAATGGTACAACTGTTTTGCTTGTAGGTGCTGAAACTGGAGCATCATCTGTGAAACACAAGTCTGTGAAGAAATAACAAAAATTTATATATGGAAATAAGAAATCGAAAATTTAAGATTTTAGAACACTAAAATTAAATTCATGTTTGAAGAAATTAATATGTTGTGTGTAGAGGCTATATTGGTATTATAATTTACTTGTAAGAATTTTTTTCTTTTGTTAATTTATTCTGATGGTAAAATTAAATGACAGACTATTCAGATGAAGGGCAGCAAATTAGTCATGAACAGTGAACAGTCCTGTATTCTGTTGATGTGTTCCTGTGGCCTCATCTTTGCTCACAGATTACATATTCTAGCCGTGAAGCCGTATATTTGAACATTCTCAGCACATTTTTTAAAAAAATGCCTTCTAACATTTCTGGATCATTTTCTGTGAGGTGACCCTAGAGCCCTGATGATGGAGGAAGTATGTTTCTCGCATGATGGAAGTACCCAAATGACCATCATGTACACAAAATTTAGGCTCTTAACAGAAATTTCCAGGGTTGCAACACCATTTGGACTAGTAAATAGATACCAGCATTTTGGAGGAACATACTAGTGCCATCTTTATGGCTTACGTTGGTATCTACCTATAATTCCACATGGTGCTAAGGCACAAAAGAAACAAATCAGTGTGTTTGCCATTGTGTTAACCTCAGATCTCATATTTGGATTTTTGACCAATAATGCCATCTGTGAAGCAGGTTGATTTAGTAACACCAGTTGTTGGATCTATGGAATGATACCCACGGTTATCAGATGTCAATGATGACAAACACCATTTCAGGCACATAACTTCTACATTTATACCCTGTATATTTCAAGGAAATGTAGTATCCATAATAATGTATTTAACAGTTTCATACTGAAGATTGCTGTCTTCTGGGTTATTGCGCCGTGTAGTCTGGTAGATTTCCACCAACGTTTCTGAGGTCATACTGCCTCCATCATCACGGCAATGAATGTGCCAATCAACCAAAAAGCTAACTAAAGGCGGAGTCCTGCACAAGCGCAAGACATCGTCCCTTCCTAGGTAACACCATTCCTATGTACGAAACGCATTGCTGGAAATGGTAAATAACTGAAACGGGAATTTTGCAAACGCTAACGGGGTTCCATCATGGCGGGAGCCTTTATCATTCAAACTACGGTCTGTTGCTGCTGATGGGAGGTTATCCCGTCAGGCAACTTGTCCAAAAATTTTGGTTGGTTGGTTGGTTCTCTGGGGTTTGAGCCCAGAGAGGGTGGGGCTGCTTCAGCTGAAGGCCTTCGTGATCAGGGGTGGCGGGCCGTGGCCCTATTAAATAATACCCTGGCATTAGCCTTACAACTGAGGAAAAGCATGGAAAACCTCAGTCACCAAGCAGAAAGGGCCAGGTTTATAGGGACTGGACAGTAACTGGAGGAGCCTGATCCTAGCCTATGAGAGCAGGTGTCAAATCAGGCATGGGTAGGGACCAATAGGAGTGCGTGGGCAGGTCTAGCGGTGTGTGTGAGAGAAAGGAGAGGTCCAAGAACTAGCCCTATTGAGGGCCTCAGGAGGGAGTCCATCCGGCGAGGTACCAGACATTGGGAGTCGGGTGGAGAGTGGAAGCAAGCACAGGTCCTACATAGTTTGATACTGTCTGAAATACCTGTTGTATTGTATTTAAGAGAACACATACTATGAATGGGTGTACATATGCTTTCTTAAAATAAGCTTACAAAGGGTAGGGTATGTTCACATGCTTTGAAGGAAGTGTGACAACTTTATGAATTTTTGGAAAGACATACTAATAATCGGGACACTGGAGTTATTAAAATACTTCTTCAAATTTCATACATTGTTTTTTGTGCATAACACTGTTATCACAGGTTTTACTCTGTATTAGATATTATAATGTGGATGTAAGCATGTATTACCACATACAGGTGATTAACTTGCATGCTGTTTAATGGAAACACATAAGAGTTGTGGTAACAGTGTTCAACCAGTAAAAGTTAAGTGTTAGACTTCATTATCAGAGTAATATTAAGTGTATGCGAATTGGTTTAACAAGGTGACTATCTCACTGCCACGAGAACCTGAAATCTCATCTGGTTTAACAAGTCTTGTTTTTCTTATATCTATCAGATGGAAAAGAGAATGTTTCTCAGCAACACTAGATATTTTTATTTTTAAAAAGCTACAGATATTTCAATGTACAGTCCCCTTACTGAATGTGTTGCACCACTGGAAACTATCCTATATTTCAGCAACTCATTTATGTATATTATGTCCAGCACAATAGTGAAGTACAACACACTCCACAAATTATTTTTTATAACTCTGGGTACATGTTTTAGTGAATGGGACAATAATGTTCCTCTCTATTCCACCGGTGTAAAGTATAATGATATGCCTGCATATATTTTGTTCATCTGTATGTCTTGCTTAAAACTGAAATAAATGTGAATTTTTTTGTAAGTATTTGTACGATTTCCCATTTTTTACAGATCTTAACATACCTGGAGTATACTCTATTTTTTTTCAAGAAAGCTGAAGTAGTCATATTTAAACCAAATGCTAAAGTATATAATAACCAAGGAAAAAGGTACTAACTAAAATAATTCAAGAATCATTTAGGATATGCTGACCTCCTGATGGTGAACATTCACCAATAATACAGATTTGTGATGAGTGTGCATTGTACTTAAAATGTAATTCATGGAGACTGTACCATATATAGGAAAGATTAAGATTAATTAAGTAATATATAAATTGTTCATTATATCTATTTGCAGATCTGACTAAATGTATGGCATTTAGCTATGATATTATACTCCTGGGGGAAGTCCCCAGGTACCCACTGGATAGGAAGGAAGGTGGGTAAATGCAGTACCAGTATGGATTGGGCGGGGAAGATAAATGCAGCTATTACTGCCAAGAAATGAACCCAGGCCATCATTTTACTGACTGACTTATTCACAGAGAATAGCTCTGGAAAATACAAATATAATTTTGTCTTCATGACACACACTCATTACAGATTTTCTGCTGATAAAATCAGGGATGGTAACATTACAGTATTCTGAATCATTCTGTACATTGAATATTACAAGACGGTTACACCACAGACTGAATGAAGAGCAGCATAACAGAGAAAAAAGAAGAGAGGGATAAAGAGAAGGAGTGGAGGCAAAATGGAAACAGATGACAATGTAAGGAAATGGGAAACAGGTGAGGAATTCTGAGAGAGAATCAAAGAGACTTACAGAAAAAAGAACATTATTGTATCAGCTAACAGTCAACTAAAGACTTCTAAGATTTGAGGTTTTCACAGCGATGACATCTGAAATGTTGGTTAACATCGACCAGACTACACAGCGCAACAACCCAGAAGACAGAAATCTTCAACTAAAGACTTATATACTCACTGAATATGAAGCGATCCAAGACATAAAACAATCATTGATGATAAAGTGTTATATTATATACATAATACATATATTTATACTATTTTGAACAAACTCACAGTGCCACAACACAAAATTATATTTCAGAAAGAAGCCCTAAAACTCAATGCTCAAAATTCATGGCACTGGTACAAGTTGTATGTGGTAAAAACTGAAATTAAAACAGAATGCTGCATGGCCTCAAGGAAAAACGGAACAGTGGAAAACGAGTTAGAACATTGAATGAGAAACTGGATATAGGCCCCTTTCACAAGGTCAATTTGCTTCTGTGGCATGCTGCTCCACACCATTAGAGACACAGTGACTTGCATGCAGGTCTACATACAATTCACTCACAGTGGCTCCATTCCTGGCCTCTGGGAGCAACAGAAAATCCCTGTTCACTCACTAATTTCTGCTTTTAGCAACTCATGTCAACCACAAGAAATTTAGTCTTACGAGTGTTTCACATGGTCAACACCTCAGCCACATGGTAGCAACAATGGGCAATTTCTTAATTAATGAAATTGAGGAGTGACCTGTGTTGTGGGATACATGCAGTCCTGACTATGCAAATCGTGTGAAAAGGGAGGATTGCTAGTAGGAAGTGTGCAGATAGGAGATAGATGGTTTCAATTAACTGCACCAGGAAAGAAAAAATGAAACAGGTATGCAATTTCTTAATTTTTATTTTTAGCCTGGTTTCCTTAAGTAAATAAAGAAGGCTCATGAAGTCACCAAGCTGTCTGGCTTTCTGAGTTCTGTTCATAACTCATTGTTTATTGTAACATTGCTAAGGAACAAGTAATTTTTGTTACAAACGTCTGCAGTGAATTATATAGATTCTGAAGTGTTACAATACATAAACCTGAAAGCAGTACATTCTACAAATGATGCACGAGATAATTATTCACTTCATTCTAAAACACTTCACATTTATGTATACTGCAATGGCAACTCACCAACAACTGCAAAATAATCCGAAAATGTATTGAAAATGGCATTAGGTGTCTTCCCACTACTCTGTTCTCTACACCGAAAATTTTTTAATCCTTCAAAACATAAAGTATTCTAAAACTGAAAGCTGTCTCTCTGTCACACAAGATTATGCAGTATTACATAACGTTTTACAATATATTCATAACATTCCAAAAATACATCTGATGACCTGTGAAAAATTCACCACTTATTTGAATGTATTCCAAATGAGCATTCAACAAATCACCATGCCCTTGACAAGTAATAATTTAAGACCCTTTTTGCATTCGTAAATTCTTTCCTCCATATGGGCACATGACATGGCTTGGTAGACCAAATGTCTCATCTGCACAAAAATGTGAGGCAGCTTAGGTTTGTCTATGCCAGGTAACTCAATGGGATTTGGAATATCAAGTTTGTTGGAAATCAACTTTTTCCACAGTTTTGAGTTCAGGACAATGGATGAATAAGAACTCTACCCAAATCTATCAACGTCAAAAGCAATTAAATAGTAATTCACATCAATGCACAATAGAAGCGTAGTTTCCATAATTTAAAATTAGTGATCCACTATGTTCTGGTTTTATCAACTGTGTTTCCCACCAATGGCCGCTATGCAATTGGGAAAGTTTGTCTATCATCTGCAGTATTTTGCCACAGATATTTATTTGGTTCATGCAAGCAGATGCCTTTTACAAGAATCCATATTTTCTTGCAAACATTTTGAATGATATTATTGAGTGTTAAAATTCAAATTCTGTAATATTATTGGTTCTGTTAATGCACAGCCTGATCCAAGGAACCTGGAAAGAAATCTGACCTGTAAGTTCACCTTGAAGTGAATATTACCTAGTAACTTAATTTCAGGACTTGAGCTTCAATGCAAGTGGAAAGACATTAGAAATTCATTCTCAAGAGAATACAAAAAATAAAATTCACTCCTCTGGTATAAGGAGCAGAAGCAATGAGGAAGATATATGTTTATGATGATCAACTCTCATTCTTTCAATCTTAGTACCTGTCATCACTAACAAGAAGTACAGTTACAAGGTGGTGCCTTACCTCTCACGGAGCCAAATACAGTGCAAAGAACCAAATTTGAAATCACTTAAGTTCAAGGCACTTATATTCAAACACATATGTTTGAAGAGTGTTAAATCAAACATGCAATACAGGAAAAATATTTTAAATTTCAGGACTATTTCAAGCATGGATAACAGTGATCCTTCTGAAGCAGAAACTCTATCAGCATCAGAAGAATGTACCACGGAAATACACATTTTTCCAACCCAAAGGTGCCTAAGAAGGCTACTAAATGAATAGAAGTTACAAACTCACAACTCTGTTTTGATGTAGCAACAGAAAAGATGTGCAACATCCTTACTGAGTCTTAAACAAAGAAGAGCTATTGAGAAGTTTTATACTTTCATTAGTTTAGGAAGACAGATCTATCCTCCCCCTCCCACAAAAAATGAAACTAGATGTAAAAATGTAAATTATATCCACTATTAAGAAATATAAGTTCATGGATAGTCCAACTGCTGCAAGAGCTTCAAGCTATCCACTGAATTCCACTCTCTATTACAGCCAACAACCTCGATCTCACTATACGCACACAGTTGGTTTACTTTCATTCCCAACCACTATACAATTACTTGGGTAGCTCAGCACCAACCAGAGCCCCGCAAAACAGTCTGACTTTCTCTACTGCTCCAACAGTGAATGGTCCTCAGTGTTACTCGGACAGCCAATTGTCAAATTCTTTGAGCCTCTTGAATATAATTGATGATACAGTGAAGAGTCCACAAATATTAATTTACCATGTAAAGCCTAAAATTCATGAAAAATAAAAAAAACTTCGGTTTCTACTTCACTGCATCCAATTCATATAGAAAATTAAAATGTGTAGGAAAATTATAGCTACTTCTGATAATCACATGAAACCCAAGAATGCTCTCTGTAGGCTGAATACAGTATTTTGTAAATGTTAAATTTGATGCATAAGTGATTTTGCAACCACTGCATTTCAAAGTGTTAGCTAATATTTTTGATAAAACAGTCAATTTATTATATTTCCTATTTAAAAACTGATAATGCTGCTGTTTCATAACCATTTAACATATTAAAAGTTTTCAAATCTGAGGTGCAATGGATACAGAAAATTTAAGTTCAGTTATTATTTCTACCAATTACAGCAGCTGTCATCAAACTGTGTTATATAGTCACAGAAAAATCATACATCGCTGCACTGCACTGAACAGCGTTGCC
This sequence comes from Zootermopsis nevadensis, assembly GCF_000696155.1. The sequence goes on from NW_019060079.1 coordinate 42,031, forward strand.
CAGGTGAGTGAAGACAACTGAGAACTCACACTCCAGCAAAGCTAACAATGGTGTATTGTTTTGACTTAGAGCTGCATGGCAGGGGGATGGGTGAAGTCCTTTCATGGCCTTAAAGCAAGCAATCTGGTGACGGCTACTATAGGAATGACATAGAAGGAAAAATAAATGAATATGCAATACATACCATAATGTTACAGCTAAGCTTTCCTTTCCTGGTATTATCTTCACATGTTGGTACACCACTCATAAATTGAATCTGTCAGCACACTTTTCAATTCATCAAATGACTTAGGCAACATTTTAAAGCAGATGGAGAATTTTCCAGAATCTTCTTGCTGTTCATTAAGTAGTGTATAAAATGCACCAGTACTCGATTAAGTAGTCAGCCCTGAATGTACCCATAGTTTTCTTCTCTTCCTCCTCCTACTACTTTCATTCTTTCCAAACAGCAACATCACAGCTAATGCTTCTTCTGGTTCCAACATGATCTGAGACAATGAGGTTTATTTCTCTGGTGAGCTTGTGGGTGGATTGAAGTGGCGTTCCTTGGTGTTGTCAATTAAAATAAAGTGAAGTGGAGTAGCATGGCATGGAAATAAGTTGATTATGTTAAAGCACCCTTACAGTTAAATGTTGTGAATGGTTTTGACAAAAAAAAACCCCAAAAAAAAAACAAGTTACTTAAGATTGATGTAACCAACCAACCAGCCAGTATGAAATCCATGTATATTAATGCTGAAATACTGCTGACTGGCAGAAATAACATTTAATGGCCCCATGCAAATAGGACGGGGGGACAGTCTGAACAGACTATTAAGCTGCAGCGGTGGGAAGAACCAATCGCCAACAGTTTTTGCTCAGTCTTCCTTACTATTTCATCGGCTGAGAGGAACTGAAGCAGTCTTCTGACACTCTGCTATTGTATCCGTATTATCTCAGGCATGTTGAAACTGTGCACTGAATACTACCCAGGTTCCTAGTGTGCTTAATTGAAGCTTGGAAATGGCATAGATCAAGAAGGAAAACAATCACCAAGCAACACAAAGAACACAATATCTATATATTTATATATATATTGATATTAAAACCAGATACAACATCTCAGTAATATTAACCCCCCCCCCCCCAAAAAAAAAAAATAGCCACCGAAGCGACGTCCGCTGTATAGGGTAACAGACAGAAATAACAACTTACCACAGCGGACGTCCCACCGGTCAACCGCCTGTACAGGGATAACCCCTCAAAGCGGAACACAATTCTGAAGTACCAAGCCGAACTATAATTTCGATGAAGTACATCGGGTGAAAGCCTGCACAGAAAAAAAAAAGAAGTGGTCTTCAAAGTTCCTTCACAACACAGTCCCACACAGTGGACAGGAAAAAGGTAGAAGGGTTGGAGCTATAACAAGGACAACCGTGCATGCCCGTCCGACCACATTCATAAAGCTAGTGAATTCATCATCGCTAAATTAGCTGTAACCCTTTCGTTACGGCTACCCATGGCACACTAGGACTGCAGCCAATTTTGTGGGTAACAAGTCCTGATAGAGAGCAAAAATTATGCAGAGAGAATTTCAAGAGAGAAAAGGAGTGGGAAACTAAGGAATACAGTAAATAGAAATTGTTCAGTAAATGAATGTAATACATGTACATATATATGCATATTAAAGAACTCTAGATAAGCAACCTGACTTCTGACTAGTCCCTGCCTCCCTTATGCATGTGGAAAGTTAGAGAGATAATGAGATTCAGCCAGTTGAAGTACTCTGATTCCTTCCCACATAAGGTTCACAGTAGAACATGTCTTTTTGTGGGGGATGGGCAGGTATGGCAACAGCCTATGATACCAAATGCCACAACAAATGGTGGAAAGCAGTACAATTTATTCCCTAACTAGCCACTTTACAAGTGCTGGCATTGGGGGAACTCTCGGTTGCATTACATTTTTAAACTTTAGTAATTATTCATTACACAAAATCTTTCAAGACATCAATGTTTAAGAATGTAAAATATTCTACTTGATATGTGCATATACAAAAGAAAACATAATAGCAAGACATTAATTCAACATTTCTGTCATAGATGTGGAATATAAAGGTACATGACCTGCACATATATTAACACTGAGCTCAATAAGCCATACTGAATCTCTTACCCTATATATGCAGCCAACATCAGTATGAGATACTGACCTAAGCAGCGTCCCAATTTAACCTGTCTTTGTATGTATACTGCTGTGTAATGATGGAATTTTGTAGACAAGGCTTTGCTGTTGCTTCTAGTGTATTTATGTACCAGTTGCATAGTAAGATTCCTCTTAAATGTCCTATGTTGTCAAAGATTATAAAACTTGTATTAGAGACAGTTACCTATATTCATGACTTGCCTCTTACAAAATGTGAATCACCTTTCTTTCACACAGAGCTGGAGTCTGAAGTCATCTGGACCAACACTTGACAATGCTGCTGTAACGTCTGGACGTTTGCTACAAGATATGCATTCTCTACATATAAATCTTTCACCAGAATGTCAGTTCTTGCTAGGCGCTCCATCTGGAAATAGAATTAAATGTTTTATTAGTACATTTTATTGGAATTTGTTGAATATTCTGGAGTGACATTTCTTTCAAATAAACAAAATGAAAATCAGTCCACAACACAACCAACATATTTATCCAAGTATAAGATGAGAAATACTGTATGACCCAATAGTAAATATTGGTTATTATAAAGACAATGGAACACTTTCACAAGAACATTAATGGAAGGAAATCCAGTTTTGCACAGGCCACTGGGCTCTGGCCTAGTTACTGTGTTTCAGTAATCTCAAAGGTCAGACAGTCCACTAGGTTCAGCATCACCAGGAGTTCAAATTTATGTCTGATCATTATCAGGGTGGAATCACACCAATGCAGACATTCTACCTAAGATGATGTCCAGACTAATGCGTTCACAGCTAGGTCAAACAACAAGCAGCAGTCCGAAGGTGAGAGTCATCTCTGCTGTCACTGCAAATCATTGAAACCATGCGACAAAAAAAAATGGAACGGCCGAATGGCGACATTCACGAAGAAAGTACTGGCAGAGCTCCACAGATGACCTTCTGTATGACACCCTGGGGTCAACAAGACTCTAGATAAAGTCACAAAACAATACTACTGGCTGAACTCGAGGAGAGACTTCGAGAGGCAATGCTGGCAATGTAACCACAAACCAAGATCCAGGGCCTGATGCACCAATACAAAATGAGGGAACCATTTGAGATGACTGCCAAAGGCATCACTGGATCTTTTGATTGAGCAGCATCTAAGGAAGGTCGCTTCAGTACACCAGAGAGATTGGGAAAAGAGGTTAAACATATTCCTGCTTGCACAAAGAGCACCAACCAACCCATGTGACCACAGGCATGATGACCACCAGCCTGGTGTTCAGAAGGGAACTACAACTGCTCTGTAACTTATTGTTCGGGGTCCTCTGACAAGAAGCAGTCTGTTATCGTCTGCATGGTAAAACTCAAAGACCACTACATGACATTCATCACTATGTCCATAAACATCATAAGGATGCCAGCAACAGGATGAAAGCCTGCTATGACCATATAACCAATTCTGCGCAATTTCAGGAAGGAGAACAAGTGTGGTTGTACTGCCTGATCTGGACCACAGGAAAGCAGCCATCCTGGGAAGGTCCACGGAAGGTCAACTGGATCAACGAAGTGGTCCACCAGAACCAGTGAGATCTGAGGGCAGAAATGAAGGCAGTATACCTGAACAGACTGGTGACATACCTAGCAGATACTCAGAGTGAGCAGCTATGAAGAGGGAGTAGTTTTATAAGTATTAGCCATGGAAACTTTGGTGTTCAGCTGGAGTGCAACTTGCCACCTTCCTCACTATGGATCCATAGGTTGGCTTTATGTCACAAGCAGTCCATGCATGTGGCTCAGGATAGAGGGGACAGGCAGCAGCTGGAAGGGTCTTATGGCTTGGAGAACTGAAATCTGGCGAACAATTTCTAGAATTATAAATGAGCTGGTGCAACTAGAGAGGGCGAGGGGGAAGGTCAGACAGAACTTCACTGTGCAATGAGCGAGAGGTAAGTCATAGTAGCAGTAGTAGATAACAAGACACACTGTTGTGTATATGAGTGAAGAACTGGACAAGAGAACATACGTTGTAGAGAACAACAAACTGAAAATTGTGAAGGGATGGCTTACCGAACCCGAAGGTTCATCACCGAATTAACCAAAGCCCTCCACCAGACCATGTCCTGGGCCAACAAAATCCCTTTTCCTTCAACTCCTATCTCCCATAGATCCCGCCTGACATTATCCTCCCATCTACGTACAGGTCTCCCCAGCGGTCTCTTCCCTTCAGGTTTCCCAACCA
>NW_019060079.1:46862-70698 GCF_000696155.1 Zootermopsis nevadensis
GTCCCCCAATAAATTAACATCATCAGCAAATGCCAATAGCTGATGTGTCTTATTCAATCGCAAACCCTCCTGCCTATCTTGGACTTTCTTGGTGGCATATTCTAGCGCAAAGTTAAAGAGCAAGGGAGACAAAGCATCTCCTTGTTTTAGACCGTTCTTGATGAAGAATGTCTCAGATACATATTTACCTACTCGAATTTTGCTACAGGTTTCATTTAAGCTGTGAAGGGTAACTAACAGAGAAAAAGTACTCAAATGTTATTATTTTGGTTATATTAAGCATAATATAGAGGAAATCATTATAAATGTAATAGTGATGAAACAAATCCATCAGTTATTGTAAATAATCAATATGGAAACAGTAGATTTGTTACAATATGAACACAACAGTCAGAAATGGCTATAAATCAAAAGGTAAAATCTGCGGGCAAATAAAAGCGATTGGACACTTTTCATCCATCAACCCAAACAAAATAATAACAATGCTGGAGATGTCCAGGAAGTTGAGTCTCTAAACCAATTATGGACATAATTAGTTCTTTGTCCCTTTACTTCAAATGTGCCCCCTTCATCTATCAAGCAAAATACAAATCTAGGATGATGAACTGAAATGATTTCAATATACATTAAAAACAAATTCATCAAACATCTGAGACAATTTGACCAATCCTTGAAACTGTATACAATTTATATATTAAACTCTTAATTCTCTGGATTATAGGGACTGATCTTTCTGGGAGCCATAGTCCTAAATTTATGTTCAATGTGGAACTAGGCAAGAAATCAGAAAACATGCAGAATGTTTTCACTAATCCAACTAATTTTGTTACTTCTTGGTTAGCATTTTCTTATTTAACTCTATACTGAGTTGTCAACATTCGAGAGAATATCAAAGGATCTGTAACATTTTCAGTTTGGTATAAGGATCATATATTTCTTTTAACATTTGAACTTCCAGCAGAAGTGTTTAGATTTACTTTGTATGTTGTATCTAGAAATTAGGAACTTAAAAATTTAATAGAATCTCTCACATTAATACTGAGAGGATTAAGTAACACTATGACAAAGCCTTCAGTATAAGGTACAATAAATAACATGAAGTATTTAACTGCTATCAGATTTACCTGCTCCTTGTAGGCTGATGTCTGTTGATTCAGTTTCTCTTGGGTAGTTTGCAGTGCTGACTGCAAAGATGCAACTTTTTGTTTGTGTTCCTGCATAGTACCTTTAAAAATATGAACAACACTCAATTATTATGTAAATACATATCCAAAGATTTTTTAAAACAAATTACAATATATCACCTAGCATAGTGAGGATAGTGGAATCTATAAACCACAAACATAGCGTTAACTGCCTGAAAGTTGTCTGTGTCTCCTTACGTTTTAGGATGTTTTCACTCTGCTGTTGCTGTTGTTTAAGAGCAACCTGCAGATGGTGACACTGTTGCTCCTGCTGCCGCAGTCGAGAATTCAGGGCTTGTAGAATGTTAAGATCTATTCGACATGCTTGGCCACCAACCTTGGCACCAGATGTCCAATGTGGCTGTAAAATATATTAATACCATGAACAGGGGTTTCAGATTTGTTGCAGTAGAAACAGAAGTTCATTTTTAAAGACAATTGTAATTGTTGTAACTCATAGTTTTCTCTTACTTTATTTAAACCGTAAACGTTAATCTAACTCTTACCACAATCCTGTGGCCTAAAAGATTCCTACTTCATCATTTCCATACTCCTAAAGATTTGAGATGCAAGGTAAGGAATAAAACCATTTCTTTAAGACGAGGAAAACTGGACTTTTGGGAGGGAATTAATTGTAAGGTAAAATTAGGAATATTGAGGATTCATAGATTTTCATATTAGTAAGTTGGTGAGACTGTTCGCACATTACCCTCATGCTGTTTTGGATGCTACCTACGTGCATTAATTTCCTGTCTAGTGTTTGACCAATAAGGTAGGATTTAAGTTGTTTTTTTTTATGAATCTAACTAAATACATGCAACAGAGTCCTTCTAGAGAAGCTAACAGCATACTCAGGTGGTAAAGAAATTCACCTTTTATATAACATGTAGGCTCATTATTGTGTTCACATGAACCCACCACCAGTCCCTATCCTAAGGCAGACGAATCAAATCCACTCCCTTCAACACTATTTCACTAAGACCCATTTTAATGTTAGTACTATCCTCTCATCTACACCTAGGTTTTTCAAGTGGTCTATTCGCTTCAGGCTTTCATTTCTCATATCCCTTACATGTAATATATGCCCCACCCATCTCATCCTCCTTGATTTAATAGTCCTAATATTCAGTGAAGAGTGAGGATTATAAAGCTCCTCATTACATAATTTTCTCCACCTTCCTGTCACTTCATCCCTCTTCAATCTAAATATTCTCCTAAGAACCCTGTTCGTAAACTCCTGTTATCTCTGTTATTCTGTTAACATGTGAAACCAAGTTTCTGCAACCATACAAATCAGGTAAAATTATAACTTAAAAGGGTTCTAACAACTATGTTTTGGGAGAAAACAGCAGATTTGCATTTAGCATATTGATTAATGGATCAAATCTTGAGAAAGAGCAATACTGAAAATAAAACTATTGTTCTGTATATTCTAATCACTCATTTTCAGACAGTAGACAGGCCTTATTCTGCTCGTAATGCCCTCATGAATATAATATTAATTTTTACTATAATTTTCAAATACATGGACCTAGCCACTTTTGTCCTGCAGTCTAGTGACAAGGCATAAACATGCACTTTGTTTTTCTACTTAACTTCTATACTTTCAAGCATATAAAGTTTTAAAAAAATGTCATGACACAATAGGAAAGTGGTGTCCAATTCAACCATTCATAAATACATGTCACAAGACACATGTCGTTTTGGCCTTTAGAGATTATTATTCTAATGGCTTATATTTCTAACTGTATGGATGAAAGAAACTCATCTGAATGATTTAATTTATTCACGGATCATATGTGGAATTAGGGCCACAGGTTGCTTACTATTGCTCTATACAGCTCAGAAGACGTGAAATTGTCTTGGGAGTCCTGATTCTCAGATGGACACAGAAAAATGCATGCCACTGCATGTCATCTTAATACCATATTTTATTTACAGAATGCTCATACTCACAGGCAATACAACACCAGCATTTTGACAATGTGAGTTTTGAGTTTGAATTTCCATAATTTCCTGTTCCAGCACTTCCTTCTGGTGGCGAAGTACATGACATTCCTCATTCAAATGTTCCTTAAGATTATGAAGATGAATCAGTTCTGTATGATTGCAATGTGTACTTGGCCCTTTCTGTGGAGAACTTGATCCACTGCTATATCTAGCCTTGCTGAATCTCTGTGACTCCTGAAATACAGAAAAAGAATACAAATCATCATCATAACAGGTTGCCCTCAGTAGACTAATTGTTAGTGTGCTTGCCACTGGACCCAGTTAGTGGGTTCAAACCGGACCAAGGTCAATGGATTTTAAGGGTGAAAAAATATCCATAGCATAACTTCCTTCGGAGGGGAAGTAAAGCTGGCGGTTGTAGATTTACAGCATGTAAAAGAACCTTATGAGCATGAATGAGATGTTTCGTAAGTGGCCATTTCTCACCCATGTGTTTCCTGATTCTCTACTAGATGGCTCTAGCAGACAAATTAGGATTGAGTAGAAATTGTGCAGAGGCAGTGGGGCTTGTCACTCACTACTCAAATGCACTACACAAAATAAGGATAAGTTGCCTTGAGCAACTGTCCCAGAATGTGCCAATGGCCCATTCCTTGAAGCAGAAATGAATAAATGAATGTATAACAGATCAAGTGTCTGAACTATGCATGCTGGATGACTAAGTTGGAGAAAATTACATCACTCAACACCATCATTTTGGTTTAGATCCTACAGTGTTATTCTGGGTCCATTATAATTTGATAGTTTCCTTCCTATACTCATATTTTAAGCATGACAATCCTCCCAGGTTTAATTAGTTATTCAATAGTTGTCTGTGCTTCGTCCAGCCTTTTTTAAATTCTTGAAATACATTGTAAGGGTAAGAAGCATCTCCAATTGCCTCTTAGCCTCAACTTCTCATGGTACAACCAAATATGACTTTCATCTGCCAAGACACATGTGTCCTGTGAAATATTACACTAATTTTTCCTTGTGAAGCAATTCTGGTATGCATTCTACATGTTAAACTTGAAGTGTTTCAGCACCAAAATAGCACAAATACAACTATTAGTCTACATGGGTCAGGTGACTTTTCCTCTTTGAATTCCCAGCCATTCACACAACTGCTTTAATAATGCAGAGCCTTTATTAATGCTCCAATACAGAATTCTAAGGAAAAAACAGCACAGCCTGCATTACTGAACCAGCTATCAGAACCTTTGAGTTTTTTATACAGCTACAAGATTGCAGGGAGAGAACTGCTTTTATTACCACAAATTTAACACTCTGAAGCTATGGAACAGCATGTTAAAATTTTTCTACCAATCTAACTCATCTATTTTCAAACACTTTGAAGACTAAACAAAAGAAGTGGGAAAAAATAGAAAGTGAATGTAAACTAAGCTGCTGGTCTGATTATTTCAAACTTCAGTATACAGAAAATAGAGTCAAGCTTTAAATGGCAAAAGGGATGCATACGTCCCCTAACATGTAAGTGCAAGAGAGTGAAAGGGATACCATTGTCCTGTAATGTCAAGACATTATTAAAAGATTTATATGCTTGGAAATAAAATATTTTATGTCTGATGTGATTTTATGGGCTTCTTAAATTGTCAGACATTCATCTGTAATAGTCATCCATTTTAAGGAGTGTGCTTGCTTATAAGAATTCATGTGAAATCTGTAATCTGTCAAAATACTTATTGTTCTCTACAAGCAGCCAATCCTTCTTTGTTTTATCACAAAACGTCAAAATGAGATAAAGATATGTAAAAACACTTTAGAAAACCATTAACTTATCTCATCATTCCTTTCATATAATCCATGACCTCCCAACCACCTTATTCCATCAATAGCAAAATTATCAGGAAATTCATAAGAAATTAAAATTCTGAAATTGTGTATGTTTGCTTATAGCTCAAGAATGGATAAACTGGCTTGCTTCAAAATTGGTATGATTATTCCGCGAGAAAAATAAGAGATTTTAGAAAGGTAAAAACTCCAAAAATTAGTTTTGGTCCTGGAGAGGGTGTTGCTGTATCTTGGAAACTAAGCACAACAGAAAAATGGCACCAAGACCAAAGTTCTTAGTTTCAGTGAAGAAATTACAGGAGCAAAAAACACAGCCCTACAAATATGACCTAAGGTAAAGTCCCAGTAAAGACAGTTTTTCTAGCTCAGAAACCAAGCACGACAGAAGAATGATGCAAAGAACAAAATTCATGTTTCAATGAGGATATTACAGAAACTAACATCACAAACCTGACACAGTCCTGAGTTTGAGTCTCAGTGCAAGTTTTGATTTAGGGATACTTTTTGTACTGTTCAGTAAAATATACAAAATAATTAGACCTGTGGTAACCTTTTGGGCAATAAAAACTGATATGGAATCAAAGCATTTGTCAAATCTCCCCATAGTAACATTGCAGACAAACTGCAAGTGCTAGAAAATTACAGTGTTTACATTTTGGGTACTGCTTTTGCCAGTGTAGTGTCAGACAGTCTTCAAAAATGCACTTGTGCATGATACATACTGATGCAGGAATTAACACACAACCCCACATTGGAATTTGAGCATCTGAATTTTGTCTGTGTTTGTCTGTTGCCTGTTGCAGAACACACTTGGCACCTAACTCATTTTCCTTTTGAGGGCCAGTGTTCATTGTGTATTTTGTCAAGTCTTGTCAATTAAGTTTTGGAAGTACTTGGACTTCCCTGTGGAGCGGTCTGTGGTCCAGGCACCCTCCCCCTCTTGTATTAGATCCAGAACCAAGGTAAGTCTGAAATTTCGATTAGAAAATTCTGAACCACAAGAACTAAGAATAAAACTGTTCAGAATTGAAAGGTTCAGAAGGTAAAAAAATATTTTTTTCTTCCATTTCCATTTTGCCCATTGTTTTTTTACTGTTTGCCATGCAGTCACTCTTGTCTACATACCCCATGTGTCTGTTATAGTTTTGTACAATGCCTGGTTTCAGAGTGTTTCCATACACCTCACAGAAATTACCTTCTGCTTGAGGATGACGCATATCTGTCAGTATGTTTATGTTTTATCTTTCTATTCTGTGGCTGTCAAGTCACCCTTGACCCCAGTCTTTATGTCACCCCATTTCAGTATGAGTTTCCTTCCAGAGCCACTACGCATTTCTTTTAAATTTGGTCCGACAGTATCACAGCAATTTATGGCCTCTGTATGTAAATTGTCAAATAAATCAGAAGAGAAAACATCATAAATGTAGAGTTTATGTCCCAAAACAGAAATAATATAAACATTTATTAGTAATTATTAACAATTTTACTAGCAAAAAATGTAACAGGCCATATGGCCTAATAAATGGTAGGGTGATGCTGATATAACAGCAAATAAAATATGTTTACTTGTTGCTGAATGTCAGTGTTTCTAGACATACACCCAGATACTCACTGCATCAGTTTAATATGTCATTGTTATTCTGCATTGTCATTACTTCATGAAATTTCATTTGTGACTAAGACCCTATATCTGTCCTTATGGTCCACTTACAAGTTTCATACAAATAAACAAGTTAAGCCATGCTCTAACTGATGATATTTGATTGGTTTATGCATTCTATTCCAGTCTGTAACTTAACTATACCTGTGGAGAAACAAAATTTGTTGTTTTCTGAAACATTACAAGAAACATGTTACAGTGCTCCAAATTTTTCAAGAACAATGTGGAAGCCTGTTATCTATTAGATTCAAAGTGGATACCATGATGTAAGGCAACTTACTGTCTCATGTTGGATTGCTTTCCTTGCTCCATCCAGTTCCACAACAAACTTGCAATCACTTTCCCAACTTCCGTTCTCCAAATCCGAAACTTGCACTGCCACATTCAACTTGTTCTCTAAGAAGAAAGAAGCAGTTATTAAAATGAAGCAATCTGCATGACCACAACATAACATATACATGATTAAAGAATTAACAGAACAATTACTTATTTTGAAACAAAATTTCTAGATGGTGGATCATGCTACCGAAAAACACACAAAGTGCATTTTTGAGTAGCATTATTCATTGATTTATTGCATAATTCATGCATATTTTTACACAAAGGCATAAGCTCATGGTTCATATCCTTGTGTTCATCTTAGAATCTGTCTCCCCCTCCATTAGTTCTGAATCAACTGAAAGATATGTCCATGAAAACTTGATATGCACATTATGCTCACCTGATCTTTGTAATTTGCAATTTCCTAACATCAATAATACAAACAGCACGAGCACACAACTTCCTCTCATGTATTACTTTATTTATATGGAACATGATAAGTTTCATTCAGTTTAATGGTAACAACACTGGAAATTGTATTCTATACCAGAATAAACAGATGTGTTATTTGTAAATTGTGTATTCTGAGTGCTCCTGGCTGAAATAGTTTTTAAAGAACAATTCTTAATGATAAAGTACATCATTTTCATCAAAGAAGTCTACCAGACTACATGGTGCTACAACCCAGAAGTCAGCCATCTTTTACAAATCTTGTATCTCCTGAGCATTCTAGCTCCCTGAGACTGAACTCCTTCTAGTTGCTGATCCAAGGGGCTTTGTCCACAAGGCTTCCTCTCCCCTGGAGTTTCAAAATATTGGCTTTAACATCATTGCATGTAATGAAGAATGCCCCAGGGACTGTCCCCTGGACTGACATAAAGCATGTGTTTGGGATTTTAATGTACCTTTCCAATCTCTTTAATGAGACAAAAAAATTGATGAGGCCTTCAATTAAAGAAGGAGCCATAACTGGTTGCAGTGATGATGGACATCAAGTCATAGAATTACTATCTTAAAAGACAATAGTTTTATTAAAACAGACTCAAAATGACCTTTGTCATCAGCCACTTTTTATGACAAAATCAGTATAAAAATTGTCTTCAGCTATCATTGCACTGAGTAATAAAAATACATACATATATAATGCCTACTATGACCACAGGAGGCCACAATTAAAAATTGAGCTAACACTGTAAGGTAGAATAAACAGTTATGAAACTGAAGCATACCTGAAAACTCTATCTACGTAAAGTAGATGACAAATGAAATCCATCAGATGGGAGGCCCCATATCAACTATGTAACACACAACAAACACCCAGAAATGCAACTGCCCTCCATTGCTACCTGTATTCTTATACTGTTGCTCCACAGTCTTCAGCTGTTCTCTTAGTCGAACAAGCTCTTCTTCCTTCCCTGCTTGTTCCACCTCAACCTTTTGCCTAAATTCTACAAACTCTTCTTCCAAATCTGTAAACTGAAAATAACAAGTAGTGACCATAACTTCTATAATCTAGCAGTAAGTCCAATGTTGCATCAGAAATTTATTAGTTTGTCATTTCCATCTGTTATTGTTCAAATTTAAGTAATAGTGTGTTAACAAGGAATTTAAATGTCATTTTGGGTGTATGTGTACCTCACTTAGAAACTCATGTCACACATCTACAGTTCCTGCCAGTTACTGAGGTGTCATGTATAATTTAACACATTGTGTGAATAGTAGGCCTAGTAAGGAATTGGAAAAAAATTATTTTAAGAAATGGAAAATCATCATATATTATTAACAAATAATTTTTCTTATAATATAGCACAAACAACATATAAATGAGTTACACATGAATCGACCCCTCCAAAATCCAACAATTTACGTCTTCGTTGTGGACGTCAGTAACATCCAACACTCAACCACTTCTAATTACATTATTCAAAGAAAGAGTCAGAGCTGAACTACAAATTATCCTGCAGTTTCAAGCAATAAAGATTAAACACACACAAAACAGGTACAGACATATACAAAGAAACAGAACACATGATATGGGAGAAAGGTGTAGCACACTAACCAACCAAGGCAGATGATTCACTAGTTACAAGCACCTTGAAAAGAAATTCTGGGTCACTGGTGCCAGTATCAACTCTCTGGTATCAGCACCTGAAGACCAACACCTCTAATCATAAAACCCACCACTGTACACAACCCTAATCTAGTTGTATCCACAACAAAAATTTTGTATTTATGTCCTGTCCCTCACATCCAAACTATATATCTGATCCATCACAACCTGCTACATTTCATTACTGAATGAGTGTGTATATTATGAAGTTCCCCAAACTATTTCCAAAATTTGTTATTCTCATACTTTCAACATGAATCTTAGTTCTATTTGTCGTAGCTATTCCTGCATATTTAAATTCTGAAACAGTTTCAAATGACTGTATATAATTCTCCATTGCCAACAATACTAGTGTTTCTATGTTTTAATGGTTCTGTTGCCAGTAAAACAATGAAATGAATCTACAGTTACAGGAATTTTGATTATGATCTGCAATCAATTTACCTGTTTCTCAAGACTTCCTCTCTCTTCTATTGTTGACAACATGTCGCTATCATCTTCTTGTGCACCAAACATTTCCTCATATTCTCTAATCTTGGACATCAATTCTGAAAACTTTTCATCACTGAGTTTCTGTTCCTGGTCATACAGAAGACGTTCCTCTTCCAGTTTGTTTGCCCAATAGTCCTCACATTTTTCATACTCCTGCAACAGAAACAAAGAAAGATTCAACACTCATATACCAAATATCACATTTACATGGTTAGTGATTCTGCATTGAATTTTGGAGGTTCTGAGTTTATATATTGATTCACAGATCAGGTATCCTGACTTGTTTCATGTTTCTCTTCTGTCCTTGCATGTAAGTGGCAGGATAGTTCTGTAAAATGAGTCATGACTACTTCATTCAATTACAACTTCCTTCCATGTTCATTCGGATTCATCATTCACAATATCATCCTCCCACATAACCTCAATAATCTAAACAGTTAAAAAAGCATTGTTAGCCTTTGTTGTCCTTGTGTTACTTCTTATATAGTCCAGATGGACGTGCATTGCACTTGCATATTGCTGAACTGTTAACCATTAAGTCCAGCTGACACGCCCTTAATGTGGGACTTTAAAACACCTTTTCCCATATGATAAAGTTTAATCAGTCTATAAGGCCTTTCATTTCTACTACTAAAGTGCAGCTGAAGGAAAAAATAATAACATCACAGAAATTGTCTCTAAATACAAGGGCCATCATATTTTTTTTTAATTAATCATCCATTTGAGATATTGCACTCTTTCAGACTCTTGTATGCTGATGTTTGATACAAAAGTACAATTAAATTTCAAAGCTTGAAAATATAGAAATTTCCACTGCACCAATATCAAGATAAAGTGCATATTCTGCATGAAAATAACACATATAACAAAAACCAGGCACTACAAATTTTATAAATCAAAAACCAGATTCTAATTAAAAGGTTCTGTGTTAAATATAACTGCAAACAAACAATTTTATTTGCAAAAACACATACTTCAGAAGCATTCTTGTTTCATAAATTATACCAGATACTTACACAAAATATGAATTGGTATGTTAGCACTTAAACTGGTTGTTTTGATGACCTGCCATCTTTAATAAGATGTCATTCATCTTGGTATGGACTCAATTACAGATCAAACATAATATTCAAATGAAGCAACTTCACTGCTAACGCACCTTACACTGGCTTCCATCTGTTACTAATGACTTGCTATTTGAGATGGATACCAGTGTGGTTGATTTGTGTAACAGAGACTTAGAGAGGGTTTCATATACTTTGATGGCCACCTCATGTAATCTTATTTGTTTACAGCTAAGAGTGCAGCAGCAAGTTATATTACTTATCATGGGGGGTTGGAACATCACTTGGTCATTCTACTATAATATAACCAGTGCACAAGGCTTGAACAACTCCTATCATCACTGTGGATCACCATAACACATCTACTCATGAGCAAATCATCACTCTTGTTGAAGAAGGTGGGTTAAATGCTATCACTGCAGGTGGACGAATGGTGTCCCAGGGTCCACAACAAGAGCAATGCTACAGAAATACTGACAGATGGGCAAGTTAAGAGGTGCAAAGAAATTGGATTATAGCACATATCAAGTCCAGTCTATGATGCTGCATCAGTAGCCAAACCTCAAAAAACCTTTTGCCAGTGCAAGGCAGCTTAAGGCTGCTACCAGCTTTCTTGGACATGAATGTACAGCTATATTGAGACTAAGAGAAGATGGTCTCACAGTATGACATTATGCAATGAAGGGTGTGCTTACCACTAAACATAAACTATTACATGTAGCGTGTGCTGAGAACAGTGTGAATCACAAGTGGACCATTCCTCCATTCATGATTCTCATGCGATTCAAGAAAGGCTATCACAGCAGGCTGAAGTCAAACTCACTGAATGGCCACTAAAAGTGCCTGACCAAGGATTAGTGATGTAAAGTGGGCATGGAGTGTGGTGAAGAAAACCATGTAGGAAATGTTCCCTGATGTCCCTCCAAGAATAAGAATGAGATGCTCTCTGGACTTGTGTAAGGGTCTTGGGATGACATTGCCTCATTTGAATGTTAAGCCTGATGTCTAACTGAGTCTTGTCAAGATGATCGAAAACTGCAGATGAAGCTCAGGGATTCTAGACAAATTATTAAAGATGCCTTGTCTTCAAAATGGCCCTTTCAAAGATTAACATACTAATTCATATTTTGTGTGACTGGTATACATAACAAAACAAAAATGACCCTAAGGTATGTGTTTTGCAAATAAAACTGTTTATCTACAGTCAGATTCAAATGTGGAACCTTTAAATCAAAATGCCAATGAACAACCAATCCTGGAAAAATAAAAGAAATACCTGCTTCCTTCTCACTTCTAGCCACACCAATGCAGCACAAATACTACAGTGGTAATAGGAATGAGAACAGTGATAATTACTTTTTACTTGTTAACAAAATTTGCTGGCCTGCACATGCTTTACAGAAAACAATGATTAAACATTCGGTTTTTAATACCATTATCTATTTCCAATTGCTCTCGGTATATGAACCACAAAAAAAATTTAAAACATAGTTTATAAGGCATCATATTTACCATTTAAACCTATGCAAAAATGGTCTAACCTATTAAGGGATGATGTCTTATGCCTGTGCATACTCTGCCCTTAGTCAGTTTTATAGCTGGTTGGTTAACTACTGCCATCCAGAGAAAAGGACAAGCTCTATAGATTGGGCCCAGCAGATAAGGTTTAATCTAAGGATGGAGACAGACTTCAGTCTCCAAAATATCATGTTTTAATTATATTACAAAGATGGATAATGTCCAGGATGCTTATTTAAATAATACACTCCCAAACCATCAGATTTTAAGGATCTGGTGTGACTGGATACCTTTAACATACCCTATGTACACATGCCTGGAATCAGTATTAATGAATGGACACTTGCCAATGGGACATTACAGCCAAGTACAATATTCATGTGCTCAGATTGGCAAAGACAAATTGGGTCTGAAGGTACTCAATCCCCAGCAATGTGACAAAATATATGCATGTCAGCCTGGTAGAATCACTTAGACCAAAATCAAACAGAATATGAGACACATATGTCTCAGCCACATAGACCACTACAGTAGACCACAGCATTGATTTGAACAGCATCTCTACACTGGAAAAGCAACAGGGCATGTGGACCACAATAGAAATCCAACTGCACCCCAGTAATTTCAGTAGTAACAGAGGTATCACCCTGAGGCGGGAACATATCCTGTGCCAAACATGTTTAAGCAGCCCAGTGCAATGCCAAACAAAAGCAAAGAAAGTACTTGACTGCACCTATTATCTCTTACTGATCAGTGTCCAGCCACGAATACTGGTTCTGGGACATTTAAGGTATCTAGTCACAACAGGTCCTTGATTATGGAGAGGGTTCCCAAAAACATGGATTTCTTTAGACCACTTGATACAGTTGCTGGCCAGAGAGGGTTTTCTTGAGTTCCGTTGCAGCTAAAGCTTCAAATCATATGTTTAAGTTATAATCTTGAAAAATTTAGAGTCGATTAAGTTTGGAGACTTCTTGCTACAATTCATTCCAGCAAATTTTCCTTTGCTTTCTCCTGTCTATAAATATAGAATATTAAAAGTATTAGAAATTGGTCTTACAGTCCATGACTGTAATCTTGATACTTGCAAGGAATGCAGAAAGTCTGTAGCGTTAAAGGCAAATACTATCTTTCCTCCTTCACCCCACTTCCTCACCTCACAAGTCACAAGATTACAGTCGTGGACTGTATGGTCAAGAAACTTGTTTCTTACATTAAGGAATTAGCACAGGTTTAGGGTGTTTATGAACAGGTTGCTGAAGAGAACATTTGGACCTAAGAGTAAGAAATATTGGGCTGGAGAAAACTGCATCCTAACTCATACCCTTCATAAAAAATTATTTGTGATGAAATCAAGAAAGAAGATATGGGTAGGGGAATGGAGGATGGATGGGAAAGACAAAAATGCACACAAACTTTTAGTTACAATACCTGAAGGGAAGAGAACATATGAAACCTAGATATAAACAGATGGATAATATTAAAATGCATCTTACCAGGGTGTGAAGATTTATACTGGATTCATGTGGGTGAAGGCATGATGTGTTAATATAGCAATGAATCTTTTGGTTCTATAGAAGAACAAAATTCCTTCACTGCCTGAGAAATTATTAGTTACTAAAGAAGAACTCTGCTCCATGTTAATTAAATCTAAAGAAGATTTTTCACTGTGCACAGTACCGATAAGAGCTACATATTCTGTGCAGCAGTGGTCCTACCTGACGTAACAATTCCAGGCTGCTCTCCAATTGACAGCATCGCTCCCGCAATACTGTGATCTCTTCTGCACATGTCTCCTCCTCCCTCATCCATATTTTAGATAAATCCTCTACTTGCAGTATTGAACTAGAGGAACTCCTTCTTGCACAAATGCTGTGCTCACTAAGCTTTTCAGGTAAATCAAGTTTCTCTTTGTCATTACTATCATCCCCTTCTTCTGTCACTAATTTTGTAATCTGTTTTTCATCATGCTCCATTAAATCAAGCACATCATTTCCTCCTTTGATTTCCCCCATTTCAATACCATTTAGAAAGAAAATTTCTTTCACTTGGTTCACTGAAACAGATTTTACTGCAACATCACTGTAATCAGTTCTTATACACTCAGCTACATCACTTGTGTATTCTTGAAGACTGGACATTTCTTGAGATATGTCAAACCTGGGATCATTCTGAGACGATCGGAAAGAGGAAACATCTTTGAATACCTCGTCCACAGGAAGTTGATTCTTTAAATCTGATATGTGAATCTTCAAGGCACAGTTTTCTTTGGAACAAGCTATCTTTTCAGATATAATTTTCACTATTTTACTATTAACTAGATCTGACTGAAACTTCAAGTTCCTACAATGGTTTCCTAATTGTTCAACATCTTTGGCCTTTTCTAGGGGGTCAAGGGTTATTCCATTAATGGACAGTGGGACTGAAGTCTGTAGGAGAGGAGCGCTATCAACTGTGGACATGTTTCCATCATCGGTCCTTTCCAGAAGAGCGATCTGTCCAGTTCGTTGGTTATGACTACTGCAAGATTCCTGCAGAGCAGAGATGTTACCATCTTCTTCCAAAAACTCTTCCAGGATCTGTTTTTGAATCAGTTGGAAAACCTGTGGAATGAGACATCTCTTGCATGAGAACTTGCTCCCTCAAGCAAACAACTGAATAAAATAAAATCACAGGGTGAAGAAAAAACAAACTTCAGTTATTAGAATCTTACATACAGGATGAAGTCCAAACTTGTTAAAATGGCATATCACTCACACAAAAACTGGAATTAAACAGCAGTGTTACATAATAAACATGTTGTTTTCACAGAGAAGCTATATATCAGCATGCTCTTAGTTATGTAGTTCTGAAAAAATTCCAGGTCTGTCAACCAGATTGGTACTTCATAAGAATTAGCTGTCAGATGAGATCATGAGCTGATAGTACTACATACCAGTAAAGATTAGCGACACCAAAACTTCATTGCCTTTAGGTGTGTGTTGTGTGACAAATACTAGACTTTATTAAATAATCACACTTATCAGGAACCTTTTATAATTTTTTTATGCATGCATAGTTTTATGCTAACATTGTTGAAGCATTACATGCTCATTTTTAACCGGTGTGACAGCGAATGCCACAATGGCTAGAGTCTGGGCCTTTCAAGCGATAATACTTCACACATTCAGAAAAATCAAGGTTATATAAGAAAACATATGTTCAGGTGACAAGCAAGAGCTCTAAAATGGATCAAGTCGGCCAGACGCATAAGTGTGACAAGACTGTGCTGCAGCTTGAGAGCACTTCTGGGTAACAAAATCTTCCATAAGAACTAGAGAATCTGCACTCTTCATATAGTGTAACAAAACTAAGTGGTACATGTTAAACACATCTACTCATATATTTTACTGCAGATTTTGGCCATCAACTATCACTTACACATGTACATATATAGCGGCCCAGGTTCACATCAAACTGATATCAAGATGTCATTCTAATTATTACGAAACCGGGATAGCTCAGTCAGTGCAGTGACTAGTTATGAGCCGGACGTCTGGGGTTCAATCCCTGAGGGGGCAGAGGATTTTTCCTCTAGCCCCTGTGCCCAGACCGGCTCTAGGTCTACCCAGCCTCCTATCCAATGGGTATCGGGGTCCTTTCCCAGTGATAAAGGGCGGCCAAGGTGTGATGCTGATCACTCACCCCCATCTAGTGCTGACATCAAGAATGAATAGGAACTGTACCTACTCTTCCCCCCAAATGACCTACATGGTGTGTAGCAGGATTTGATGTGTTAATATAGCAATGAATCTTTTGGTTCTATAGAAGAACAAAATTCCTTCACTGCCTGAGAAATTATTAGTTACTAAAGAAGAACTCTGCTCCATGTTAATTAAATCTAAAGAAGATTTTTCACTGTGCACAGTACCGATAAGAGCTACATATTCTGTGCAGCAGTGGTCCTACCTGACGTAACAATTCCAGGCTGCTCTCCAATTGACAGCATCGCTCCCGCAATACTGTGATCTCTTCTGCACATGTCTCCTCCTCCCTCATCCATATTTTAGATAAATCCTCTACTTGCAGTATTGAACTAGAGGAACTCCTTCTTGCACAAATGCTGTGCTCACTAAGCTTTTCAGGTAAATCAAGTTTCTCTTTGTCATTACTATCATCCCCTTCTTCTGTCACTAATTTTGTAATCTGTTTTTCATCATGCTCCATTAAATCAAGCACATCATTTCCTCCTTTGATTTCCCCCATTTCAATACCATTTAGAAAGAAAATTTCTTTCACTTGGTTCACTGAAACAGATTTTACTGCAACATCACTGTAATCAGTTCTTATACACTCAGCTACATCACTTGTGTATTCTTGAAGACTGGACATTTCTTGAGATATGTCAAACCTGGGATCATTCTGAGACGATCGGAAAGAGGAAACATCTTTGAATACCTCGTCCACAGGAAGTTGATTCTTTAAATCTGATATGTGAATCTTCAAGGCACAGTTTTCTTTGGAACAAGCTATCTTTTCAGATATAATTTTCACTATTTTACTATTAACTAGATCTGACTGAAACTTCAAGTTCCTACAATGGTTTCCTAATTGTTCAACATCTTTGGCCTTTTCTAGGGGGTCAAGGGTTATTCCATTAATGGACAGTGGGACTGAAGTCTGTAGGAGAGGAGCGCTATCAACTGTGGACATGTTTCCATCATCGGTCCTTTCCAGAAGAGCGATCTGTCCAGTTCGTTGGTTATGACTACTGCAAGATTCCTGCAGAGCAGAGATGTTACCATCTTCTTCCAAAAACTCTTCCAGGATCTGTTTTTGAATCAGTTGGAAAACCTGTGGAATGAGACATCTCTTGCATGAGAACTTGCTCCCTCAAGCAAACAACTGAATAAAATAAAATCACAGGGTGAAGAAAAAACAAACTTCAGTTATTAGAATCTTACATACAGGATGAAGTCCAAACTTGTTAAAATGGCATATCACTCACACAAAAACTGGAATTAAACAGCAGTGTTACATAATAAACATGTTGTTTTCACAGAGAAGCTATATATCAGCATGCTCTTAGTTATGTAGTTCTGAAAAAATTCCAGGTCTGTCAACCAGATTGGTACTTCATAAGAATTAGCTGTCAGATGAGATCATGAGCTGATAGTACTACATACCAGTAAAGATTAGCGACACCAAAACTTCATTGCCTTTAGGTGTGTGTTGTGTGACAAATACTAGACTTTATTAAATAATCACACTTATCAGGAACCTTTTATAATTTTTTTATGCATGCATAGTTTTATGCTAACATTGTTGAAGCATTACATGCTCATTTTTAACCGGTGTGACAGCGAATGCCACAATGGCTAGAGTCTGGGCCTTTCAAGCGATAATACTTCACACATTCAGAAAAATCAAGGTTATATAAGAAAACATATGTTCAGGTGACAAGCAAGAGCTCTAAAATGGATCAAGTCGGCCAGACGCATAAGTGTGACAAGACTGTGCTGCAGCTTGAGAGCACTTCTGGGTAACAAAATCTTCCATAAGAACTAGAGAATCTGCACTCTTCATATAGTGTAACAAAACTAAGTGGTACATGTTAAACACATCTACTCATATATTTTACTGCAGATTTTGGCCATCAACTATCACTTACACATGTACATATATAGCGGCCCAGGTTCACATCAAACTGATATCAAGATGTCATTCTAATTATTACGAAACCGGGATAGCTCAGTCAGTGCAGTGACTAGTTATGAGCCGGACGTCTGGGGTTCAATCCCTGAGGGGGCAGAGGATTTTTCCTCTAGCCCCTGTGCCCAGACCGGCTCTAGGTCTACCCAGCCTCCTATCCAATGGGTATCGGGGTCCTTTCCCAGTGATAAAGGGCGGCCAAGGTGTGATGCTGATCACTCACCCCCATCTAGTGCTGACATCAAGAATGAATAGGAACTGTACCTACTCTTCCCCCCAAATGACCTACATGGTGTGTAGCAGGATTTCTTTTACTTTTACTTTGTTTTTTAATTATTATATATATTAGGTTTATGCAATTCTTGTTGACATGCTATAGAATAATGCAGTAACATGTCATCCATAATATCACATTTACTTAATGTTTTGATTAGCATGGGACATTTTCCCAGAACACAATCTATAACCTACATGAGAAATGACTGTGTCAGTACCACATTTGGGCACGTGCACAACAAAAACTGGCAAAAATACCTATTAGCTTCATCACTGTCAGTGTGTTGCATGGAACAATCTGGCTCCAAATTGATGGACTTTTATACAAATTCACATTGGAATATTTTACATAAATCCATTATGTATTATTTAAATCTTGTATGGGAGATAGGAGTTGAAGGAGACTGGATTTTGTTGGCCGAGGACAGGGTCTGGTGGAGGGCTTTGGTTAATTCGGTGATGAACCTTCAGGTTCGGTAAGCCATCTAGTTAGTTAGTTATGCCGCATGAAATGTATGTTTGGTACTGCCTTAGGGAGGGTGTTAACTACAACTCAGAAGACAGCCATCTTCATACTCACCACCATGAGAACCTCAAATCTTACTTAGACACTGAGAAAGCTGCACAAACTGTAAATTACTTTTCACAAGCAGATTAAGGTACATGTTTTCCTAATAGTGTTGATTCATAAGGTATCAATCTGGCAGTAAAATTAATTAAGATATTCTATTCTGCCAATCACTGCTTATGCTTAATACTTTTGAAGCCATTTTTAATTGTCTGAATAATTTCATAACTGGTACTGAAATGTGTATTTAACTCATGTGCCCTTATGTTTTAAATTTCTTCCTGTTTTTCAGTATGTATACTTTACACAATGTAACTCCTTAAAACAGTTTACATTTTGAATTTGTTTAGATTCACAACATACTTCCCTGCAATTCACACAGTTGCCACAGTTGAAGAATTCGGTATGCATGTACTTATAACTTAATAGAAATTGAATTCATTCTTCTCAAGAATTGAATGTATATAAAGAAAAATCTTACCTGTTTCAATTGACCTTTCAGTTGCTTCACAGACTTTTCGTTATCTGGTTCCTCTGCAGCCACATTATGAGGACTCTTGGCAATATTCAACTTCAGCCTACTTCGTTCTGTCTCGCAAACCTAGTCCACAAAAGCAGGCAATAGGATTTCTAAATATGTTCCTGCATTTAGCTCTACATAATATTAAACTAAATGCATATATTTTCATGCTGAATACTGTCATAAGTAATCAATTATCAGTCTGACATTCTTTAATAAATTCTTTAAATTGTTATTACATTATTTCATAATTTAATGAATCAAGAAATATTTACCTTCAATAACCATTAAAATTTCAAATGGTTAATACATGCATCCCTCCAAAAAAAAAAATCTTCATGTAATCATGTTAAAGAAGTTGATTACTCTATGTAAACCAATGCAGACAGTCATTCTTAAAATGACTTAACCTACCCACTGCCAGATAACTGGCAAACAACACAAAACTTCACTACATTAAAATTACATGTCTTAAAATAGTTAAAGGGGTATGAAGAACTTAACAAGTTCTGTGATTAACTTATGAACAACTTAAGATTCTTAGTTTCCATCAAATACTTCAAATATATATGGCAAGGCTAGTAATAACTATGAATTAATAATTACATAATTTAGTGAAACATTCCCATATGTATGTGTCTCTAGTACTGATTCCAACACCCAATTATCTTCACAAATGAAGGGGAGAAGAAACATGAACAACAATAAAATTCAATAATCCAAAATATTTTGATTGATGCATCCACTAAGACATGATAAATTACCTTCCTTTGCTTTACACAACTGATGTTTGAGAAAGTCTGTAATGGTTGCCTGCTTCTGTGAACTGCTTAGACTCCTCCTAACAGCAGTGTAAACTTCCCTGGCAACTATAATGTCACTGCTCATGAATGCCCTCTGACCAACGTATTTCCAGTAATATCTACACAATGTAGCACCATTCAATGGTATGACCGATGTGGAGACATGCACTTTGTACTCTGTCCTTTACTTTCTTCACTTTCATCCTCTCCACCTTCTACTTCTCACTTTTCTTCCATAGCAGCACCAGCTGTGTCCGTCATGTACTGGAAGCTCAGCTCACATGCATACTTTTGTAACCACTCTTCAATGTAACCTTTGTCAACATGTCAAAACTTTCAAATTTGCTTATTTCATTTGGAAATCATCATCGTCTATGTCCAGAAGAAGCTTCTTCTGTGATCAAAAGTGTTACTACATTCATGAAAGACCATAACCTAGATGTGTCACATATAGCATACAGCACTGTCATTTTCTTTCCATTATGCTATTATGCCGCAAGAGTCCTGAGAAAGTCAGCCTGGTTGCCATTCTCATGAATGTAATCACTTCCTGTTCCATGGGCTTTTTTGCTGTGACATGGGCGGGTGGGAAAAAACTTTACAACAATGAGGCCATCATCAAAATTCAGCACACTGTATCTTGGATGAGAAAAGGCATCTGGCAGTAACACTGCTCTCTGTGGTAATCCTCTTTCTGTCAGGTAAGCCTAAACTTCAGGAACAAAATGTTTTTGGAACCAATTTTCAAATCTCCCTATCCATCCATGCTCCTTTCTGGTTGTAATAAAGGAGAGAAATCCAATTTTCTTCAGTACCCTTGAATGAGTGCCTTTTTATTAGTTTTATTTTTTTATTTTCAAACCACTACAAGTTTCCGCTTGTGACTTCTGGATGCACTTCCGCAACACAAGACCGTGAGGTACTCATTAGAAGATTTATGACTGGCAACACAATTCCATCTTTTAAAAGCAAGGGTTTTTTATGGAAAACCTTTCCACTTCCAAGCATCTGCAGCATTCCCTCTCACCACTCCAAAATAACTGGTGTAACCTCCCAATGCACCAACAAATAGCACTGTTCAATCACATCTTCACTATATGCTCCCACAATTAACCCCCACCTTTCCAAAGTGAACAGTAAAGTGCAGAAAGACGGAACAAGGTAGCTTGCACAGTTCACCGACAGCCACTTCTCTGGATATAATGCTACGAGTGGGGTTCAAGTCACAAGGCCGGTTGCACCACTGTAAAAGAGGAGGGAGGCTTATAACACTGCTCCATCCTGAAGCTGCTTGACTGAGTAGCCCTTTGGTATGATAAGAGTCTGCCATGTATATCTATCACCATAATCTTTGCCCTTGGACATCACAAGATAATGCAGACCACGTTGTTGACCCTAGTGATCACCTTGTATCAGCCTTCCCAGGACGGCTGGAGCTTGGGCGACTTTCTCCTGGCCCGGTTAGGGAATACAGCCAGACTTTGTCTCCTCCTTCAAATCCGGCCTCCATCCTGTTCCTGGCTACTTTCAGGTTTTGACAGGAATAATAATGGACACCATGCAGCCAATCTAAGAAGTTCACCACGCAGTCGGCTGTAGACAGACTGGGAGGGGGGGATAACAGTAAGTCACAGGGCAGATTTGGCTCACTAATCAACACTATGCTGGTGGTTGTCAGTCCTGCTGTAGTGTTCTGTTGGCCAGTAAGAAGATGGATAACATCGCCACAATCTCTCTGATGCATCAAACTTCTGCAGGTGCTGCTAAACCATCTTCACACATCGTTCCAACATGCCATCTTACTGTGGATGGGCGAATGGAGAAGGGTAGTCAGTGTTTTGCTTATTCTCAGAAGCACCAACATGTGCTGCCACAGCAGAGCCTTGGCCTGACCAGTGGGAAGTGGAGTCAAGATTGGACAAGGGCCTGGCAGGAGTGGAGAAGGTATTCTGCAGTCTGGCCAGCAGGATTAAGGACATGAGAGTGAGAGTGAGTGAGAGGGGGGGGCAGCCCTTACTTATCTACCATTGTCCATCATAGCACATGACTTTCATTGAATTCCTCTTCTTGTGACCCATTTAGAAAATCAGTGCACTGAGAACTTTCATCTCTTCACCTGTGGTATCCTGCAGATGCAGGGTGCTGAAAGGCAGTACAGATCTGATTCCTCCACTAATAATGCAAACTCAGAACTTTGTAAGACAGAGTTCAGAGTATTCTATGGAAGAAGACACATCCTTACATCAGATGCTGCAGTACAAGCCAACATAACACTGGATCCTACAAATCCTGGAACCCGTCTAATGTTAGTTCTGGTCTCCGCATACAATAATCAGCTGCAAGCTATTGCCATTAGCTCTCTTCTGAATAAGAAGAAAGGTATGTATGAGGTGAAGCTTTTGCGGCAACTGAAGTTGATGAAAGTTTCTCAGGCTACAAGCTGAATGTTGAACACACCATATCTTCTGCCAACATTTCGAGAACAATCACTGAATCTGATCTAAATACAGTTTTGATATCTTTCCCCCTTCCAATCAAACAGACATTTCAGGCCCTGCTATTTATTTATTGATAATTGTTATATAAATGAAAAAACAAATGTAAATACAGAGTGGCCACCTGATTGTAAGAGCAGACCACACCAATGCTAAAGGTATGGTAAAATTAACCAATAAATCACAGTAGGCATATATTAGTAAGTACATGACACAAATCCTTCTAGAATTTATTGTTTCAGTGAAACCCAAAAATGTACAGGAAAATTACTAATAAGAATATTCAATTTCATTACATCCCCAAATGAAGATTGATAAGGTGTATATAAAAATGTGTAAGTTTTTGGAAACACATTGAAAAAATAATGCTATAATAAATAACAAATAAATAAAAATTGAATCTGAAATCAGTAGTTTACTTCTGCCCATTTCAAATCAAATTACTGACTTACTTTAAAGCATTGTAGTAAACTTTAATTTTAAAGTTACAGAGTATAGCCTAAAGAATGGAGGGCTTTCCCACTTACAAATTTCAATAGTTGGTTGTCAGGGAAGCCTGTGTAACATGTAATCCTAGAGTTCACTGAATTTTTTTCATGGATTAGAACCCAATATGACGATCATGAATTAATAATAATACATGCTGCAATGTGCACATGATAAAGTACACAGTCGACCAACTAGAGATACCACTGCCATGTCTTAAAAGACACAGCCTTTAAAGGTTAAGGTGACACTGTTATGCAGTATGTGGTATAAAGAACACCTGTGGATCTTTTGTGTGTACCAAACAGTAGCCTACAGAGTAACAAATTTGTAACTTCACCCCTCAGAAATAAAGTTCCCTCTCACACCCACTGGACAGGTGACTGAAAGGACACAGACCAGTATTGGCAAAGAAAAAATCCTGCTGGGAACCAAACCCCAGATGCCCAGCGTCTGTCAAGTCATTCTATTCAACTGCCATGGCCCTTATAAAAATATTAACCTACCAACATATTTTGACAGCATAAGAACATATGCTCTTTAGGGTGATTTAGCTATTTCATGGCTGTAAAACATTACAGGTCAGAAGTTGAAACAGTTTGTTAGGATACAATGTAGAATAAGCATATGGAAGTTGCGTGACATTTGGTTTACGAATTAAGTAAATTTATATCTTAATTGCATCATGTTTGTGTTATCGTATTGCAGTTTATCGTCTGTGGATATCAGACGTCCGACACATCACAATACAACCTGATAATGAACATCAAAATGCATACTCCAAATCAAGATGAAGACTGAAAATTAAAAATCAATAAACGCAATGCACAAATGTACAATAGTTTTT
>NW_019060079.1:80472-90603 GCF_000696155.1 Zootermopsis nevadensis
CAAACATGGAGAAGATGAAAAACGCACACAAAAAGTTTAGTTTAAAAACCTTAACAGAAGAAACCACCTAGCAGATCTAAGCATAGATGGAAGAATATTAACCCTTCAGCGTGGGAGCATTTAAATCCCAAGTCTATACCGTGCTGTGGGAGGAGTTTCTGCTTGGGAATTTAATTTTGAGCTGAAAGTGCATCATTTTACTTATATGGGCACAACTTCCCTATTAATTGATGAATTTTAGTGAAACTTTGAACAAAATGTTCACAACACACTATGCTTTATAGAACGGTAAAAAATTTACCTTAAAAGTTGAGTTTTGTGTGGAATATCTTGAAACAGCCATCAACACAGAGACCAGCCTCACAATCAGGACACCAAAACACTGTCATTCACGCACAGGTAAATCATCGATTACACTTGATTCATCATCTGAATCGAACACGCTACTTTCGGAATCAGTTAGAGGTTCGTCTACACTTCTAGCAATGTCTTGAGGAGACAAAAAACGCCTGCTACTCGAAGCCATAATCACGGCTGACTGACGGCAGATATGTACTATAGAATTCTGTTCATACCAAGGGGAGAACAGAGAATGCATTGACTAAGGTCGTTGACATCATATACCGTTAGAAAGCTTGGAATGTGTCCTACACAGCCGTCGTAACCTTAACTATATTACTCCATTTGTCTTCCCTAGAGAGAGCCACAAAGCAGAGGCTGAATGCAGTTGAGTTCAAAAATCGATCTATATTTCAAAGTCGAAAAACACTGGTAAAATCGATCTGTCAGAGTCATGTTATATATCAATCGATAGCCAGTTGTTTTCTCTACATGGCTACTGGATCCAGAATACATAAAATACAAGGTCAGTCGCTACGAAGAAGGAGAAGTCTTAGCGCGCATTATGCGAGCAGTGCTCGGCACTCCACGCCATGGGATGACTACGTCATGACGAGCGATGTTCGGCACTCCACGCTGAAGGGTTAAAATGTGCCTTAAGGAAACAGAATGGGAGGATATCAACTGGATTCATGTAGTTAAGGACAGGGACTGGTAGTAGGGTCCTGTAAACATGGTAATGAAATTCCATGTTTCACAAAAGATGAATAATCACATTAGATGAATGACTATCGGCTTCTTAAGGAGGATTCTCCTCCATTGGGAGAGTTAGTTATCCATAGCTTAATAGCTTAGTCTTAAATTGGGGTTATAGAAGTGCAGATATTGGACACAACAAAGATGGCAGTGCCTGCCTTCTACAGAATAATTACAGAAATGATGGTACATCAAATTATTATGCCTATTGTAGTTTAACCTTTATCATCCAAGCAATGCAACGTCAAGTGCATCTAAAATTGGGTTGCCCTAGAGCCTTTCATTTAGAGTAATTTCATAGGAGTTTTAAAACTAATTTCTTCATTTCTCTGTATGGTATTTCATTGTTTTGCAGCTGTGAAGGTATTTTTTATCAAAAAATTGTCTTCATTTCTCTGTATGGTATTTCATTGTTTTGCAGCTGTGAAGGTATTTTTTATCAAAAAATTGTCAACATCTAGTCACATGTTCATGACACTGTCACACATTTAAGGTCCTCCTTTAAGTGGCATTTGACATAGGCCAGAAGGTATATTAACAAATTTCCACAATAAATAGCACTTCACTCATGTGTTTGCAGTTTGCTGTTGTAAGATGATGAGGTGGTGGGTGGGTATTTGGGGAAGGGGATTACAGAAGATGTTGTGGGTGTGTTGCACTGATAGAAGATTTGAATGCAGAAACTAACATATAAATTCTAGTTACATAGAGGGATTTAGTGGGAAAACATACTTCTCTCAACAGAAAATAATTTTCCTCTTATTGTACGGGGTGAATTTTGAGAAAAATAATAGAAACTGTACAGGAGATAATTTTGGAGACTGACAGTAATGAAGCAGTCTCACTGAACAGTGAAAGTGAACTTGATGACAACAACAACATGTGGTAACAATAATGTGACTGGAAGCCAAGATAACATTTGGTAAGACCACAATGTTCATCACTTCTATTCAACATTTTATAGTAACATGATGAAATGCAATCAATTTTTTCATATACTGAGATTTCTGCAGCAACAGGAACTAACTAGACAATACTACAACAAATATGAGAGTCTTTGGAAAATAAGATCTTTCTTTGATGTACTCAATGACACCTATGGTAAATTTTACAATCCATCTACATATTTAACTGAAGAAAAAGTCACTGTACTGTTCAAAGGGACAGTTATTTTCAAGCAAATACACTCCCATGAAACAAACACTTTAGAACAAATATTTACAAACTTTGTGAGGTAATTGGCTACACTTATGATATTAGCACATACTTGACAGAGGACAGGCACACAGTTGATGACAAGAGACATACAAAACAGTGAAAAATCTCACTAAGAGAGTGGAAGGAGTTCACCAACTTCATATGAGCAAATTTTCCCCTCTGTGGATTTTAAGTCTAGCACACAAGAGCAATCAAAGGTTGTGGAACTGTCAGATAGAATCATGAAGGAATGCCTGGGAACCCTAATAATATGACACTAAAATGTAAATTGTTTAAATACATGCTAGGGTTACAGATGTCCTGCAAACAATTATTTTGAAAGGCAAGTGAAATGAGTGCACATTGGCAAAAATGCATAAATCATCAGTAGAAGACAACTTATTTCATGAACGCAAGAGAATTCATAAACCTGTCACTATTTAAGACAAAAGTCAACACCCACACACTTCATCTGATTTTCATTCAAAATTTGTTGGAAATGAGTGCAAGGTTGTCTCAACCTCAATCCAGCCCAAGACAAAGACCAAATCGACACACAAACTAACCAAAGATTCATCTTGATGCTCAGTACTAATACCATTACTAGTTAAATCCCAAGTTAAAATCTGGCCATGAACCCCACAGTATGGGTATTTAAATACGCTATTCCTGTGAATTAAAGTTAAATTCTACAGCTTTACCTTCCATATTAACAGCCTCAACTGATGCATCCTTGTTATCTCCACTACTATCACAGCAACGGCGCATTTTTTCCAGTCGAGGGCTCTCCTCGTCAGAGTTGCCCTCAGTAGCTAAATTACCCCGCCTCTTAGTTGCAGATCCTCCAGATAGAATTCGAGTTCCTTCTACCGAAATCACTCCGTCCACAGCCTCACAACTTGGTTGAATCACAAGAGACCTATGTTCAAGTGAAAGACAGAAATAGAACATAGAAGACATAAAGTGGAATTGTATACATTTAACTATAACCTTAAGTACAAATCCATACTATCCTTCAGTTTAGAACAACTGATATAATTTTAATCTGAAAAAAGTAAATACTGAAATATATACTTCACAATCGTAATGCATTCTTTATGTGTGCAGAACTAGACCCCTCATTTTGACAGACAAGTGGAAACTGAGAAAGTTTAAAAAAATAAGGGCTAAGAAGGTGGGGTTTCAGAAGCAGCAAGCACCTAAGGCAAGTAATTTGTAACAGAAAATATGGCACAACATCCCTGAAGGCAGTCATCTTCAAAGTACTGAGAAGAAGAATTGCATATAAAAGGGATGAAGTAACAAGGGTTGGAGAAAATTACATAATAAACAGCCTCATAATTTGTACTCTTCACACAGTACCATTACATTGAGGTTCAATAGGTTGGCAAGGTGGGGAAAGAAAAAACACACACAATGTACAGACCTGGTAATACAAGGGTGTTTCAAAAAGAAAGGTTACACAACACTACACATCAAATTAGTAGGAAGTTCTGGACCACCCACCACACATTCATCCAAGTGATGTCCATTCTCAGACCCCTGAGGCAGAACCCAGATGTAAACAACTGGCAACTGACAACGATTTGCAGCACACTGTCATTTCCTGGCTAGACACTTGACACCTTATTCCATGCCAGGATAGATGCCTTGGTGTCACAGTGGGACAAATGCTTAAAAATCTGTTGGAACTATGTAAAAAAGCAAAGTATACCAGTGTCTTCTTGTGTGTCATTACATGCATCTATGTATGAATACAATCCTTCACATAAGAGTGCTTTTCGAAACACCTTTGTACCATAAAGTGTGAGAATTATGGTAAAATACAGAAACACTTCAGTTAATTTTAAATGGCATACTCATGAACGTTTATTCTTAAGAGAACAGTGAACATTATGAACATACTTTTTTGTCTTCAATGCAGCCAGTTTAGCTGTAAGGGCTTCAACTTCCATTGTTAACTCATCATTACGATCTCGAAGTCCTGTGTTTTCAGCTTGAAGTTCATTAACTTTCTCAACCAATGGCAGGACCTGTTCTTTTTCATCACAGCCTTCCATTTCACCTAGCTGAGAATGCAAAAATACATTTCAAATAATGATAAAATACCAATCAACTTCAATCACTGAGCATTCACTAAATATTATTTACTGTATGCTTCATTAAAAAATGATAATTGCATATTACTATAGGCAGGTGCAAAAAGCTTTGGCAATTCGGGAGACTATCAATCCATTGCCATTACTACATACAAATTAATCAGTTCATATATTACTGGGTCATCCCACCTCATACCACATGGAGACCCCTGGGGTGTCTGACCACCATCACTCTTAGGGTTTCATCCACCAAAGGGGCTCTGCCCCATATAGTGGGCAAGTATCATTTTAGAGTACACTCAAATGGTATAACAGCCACAACATATATATCTTCCAGCAGTTGAACAATGCAGAAAGAGAGACCAGACCAGCCCTATATGCATTCGTTTCATGCACTTTATGCAAAAATGTTAACAAGACATTTAATTTAACAACACATGGGACAATTTGTAGTTATCAGCCTTCCATCATGGATTACATTGCAGTCTAGGTGGCAATGCATCACCCTATAATACTGCCAAACTGTTAACCAATGAGGGAGCAGCTCCATAGTATAGAGGTGTAAATCCCATTTCTGTACAATATAGGTTGAACTTACCACTAAGACAAATACTGCTTAAGCTGTGAAATGAATTTAAAATGTAATTTGCAGCAATTTCAGCATATGAGAAGTGTGTCAACATCCACAAGTTTAAAACATTTTAGTACTTAGAATATTACTGTATTTACTCATGTATAACATGCATGCATGAAAAACATGCACTGTTATTTTTGAATTGGAAAATTCAAGTGTAACACACTTTGAAATAAATAAAACACAAGTAGTGAAAAAAATGTAAAAAAAAAGATTATGTGATGTGATATGATATGTCTGAATATTAGGCAGGCACAGTGACCATTTACTTTTGCAGTGGTATTTTGTAATGAAACTGACTCAAACATAAATTTCATATCTCCATAATATAAATCATGATAGGGCCCACCTGACCAATCACATTTAACCAGACACTGCACAAGCAACATATTGGCAGTACTCATCATACACCTCCCACAATCTACCACTCTCTCTCTCTCTGTTAATGAGTGTCAACATAACCTAATGAAAATCAAATACCCTAATTAAAGCACAAACCTAAAATAATTTACTTGGATGGTAATGTTTCATAGTTCTTTGTGGTCTTTGAAGGACAAAGAAAAATTAAGATGCAAACTAATAATCTGTTTACTTTTTCCCAGATTAGGTTAGTAAGTTTATTACGGTTTTAGTTTTTCACTACATTAGGTTGGTTATTCAGTCTGAGTTCTGGATAGGCATGGTTACAGTATGTGGCTCTGATCACATGCTCAGCAAAATTTAGCTTTAAGAACACTGTGACATAATACACAGAATTACACCGTGATTGGTCAGATCGGCCTCAATGTTATTTGTATAATAAAAATGTGAAATTTGCAACGCAGATGCACTCATAAATGGCAATCAGGTACTGGCATGATTGTTGGCAGCTTTTCTTTGACAGCAAAGGAAAATCTGTAATTATGAATCAATATATTCAGTACATTCTACTGTGGGCAAAACAAAAAAAAAGCCACTTCCATACCCCCCTTTAAATATATGTAACCAGAACAAATAAGTGATTGAATGAATGGTTGATTGATTTCACATTTCCTGCTACAGCAGTCTTGGTTTATGAAGTGCTGCATTCATGATTACTGTTTTGCTACAAATAACCTGGATATCCTTGCCAAACATATAAACCCAAAGGTAAGCATTATTGTTTCCAGCCTAAACATAGGCCATTGCTGAGATCAGTGAAGTTCTGTTTCATCTGACAGTATATACATGCTACAAAGTGCAAAATATTCTACTACACATAATTACATTTATAAATAAAACAGGTCCAAAATGTGAATCAGTGTTTCTTTGAATCTTTCAACACAAAACAAAGCATTTAGTATGACTTTATCTTTGATAAAAATAACAAAATTTCTAAAGATAGTAAAGGCACTGAAAAGATACACACACGTTGCTGAAGTCCAGCCAAAGATTCTAATTCCTTTTGGACTTGTACCCTTGTTTCTTCTGACTTTAATAACTGCTCTGTCAAGTTATGGTTTTCCTTGTCCAAAACCTCATTGTCCTGAAAAATATTACAAGAATAAATACTTTAAACACAAATATTACTATGTCAATATACTCTACAAAACAAGAAATTGATAAGAAAAATACATACTAATGTCCATGAAGTGAAGTGCAAATCTCAAAGGGTCAATTTAAAACTACAACACATAGCTCATTAATATGTTTCTGTTAGCATACACAATGGTCTTCAGCCCTGAAGATAGACAGACTATGCTCCTCTGTAAGACTGGCAGACAACCACAACACAATATGGCACTACAACCCTGAATGCCACCATTTACATTCACATCGCAGTGAAAACCTTAATTCCTACACTTCTTTGGTTTTGACAAGCCACTCCACCTACCTTTGTCTTTCCACAGCTACACATCCCCTATTCCTTCAGATGTTTTTCCATCTTTAAATGTCACGTTTTTCCTAACCTGATGTTCCTATCTTAATCTCAGATTGTCACTGGCATTTTCCTTTAACACTCATATTCAACAACTTTCTAATTTTCTCTATGTTCATTCATAAAACACATTCATACCACCCACTCTGGTGTTTACCAACCATGCATCACATTTTACATGCAATCCAGCAGGCAGCTGCACATTGCACTACCATACTCCTAAACTGTTAACTCAAGAGATATGTCTGTCCAGCAGCCTTGTAGTACAGGGATTTAAATATATTTCCATATGATAAAGGTTGAATTCTACCTAATCACTTCAGTTCTTATTCCCTCCCTTTTGGTTTATCCTATCCTACTTAATAATCTCATATCTGCTGTTTTAGTCTGTTAATATTCTGCCTTCGTGCATATCCAAGTTTTCACTCGATTACATTAAGTTGGATGTGTGGTAACATTCAAACAGGCATATTTCCCATTCTTGAGCAATTCCTATTTCCAAAATATGTCCCTCATTAATTGGTAACATTTCCTTGCATTTCTCATTCTTTTTATGATTTATTATTATTATTGATGTCACTATTCTGTTCCTCTGTACTTAACACACTCCACTTTTTAGGTTTTCTTTACAGTTCTTGCTTCTACATGTCAGTCTATGTGTGTGTCTGTCTCTGTCATATCTTCCAATTACACAAACAAAAGCCACCTGCATAAACTAGGCAATCCTCTGAGCTTCCACATGGGGCAAAATGATTCAACAGACTTGCATTTGGTTTCCTCTTGTGTGCCTTGCCTTTATTCCCCCCACCCCTTCACCAAAGGCTTTCAAAATCTATGGTTTTGTCTTCATTAGGCTTGGAAAACTTGGGTTACACTACCCCGACCCCAGGACTGTACCCCACAGACTTTACCACCCATGGGGTTAGGCCATCTCCAACATGCTTGTTTTGTGATCACTCCTCCAGAGACCTTGCCCCCCACCCTCCAGGATTCCTCACCAAACATCAAAACAAGGTTTGCCACCCCTGACACAGACTTCCAAGGGCTTGGTCACCCATGGGGCAAGGCCATCTCTGTAGATTTATCACCCAGCCCTTTCCCCATCATGCTTCTTTCTCCCTGGACCTGTGCCCTGAAGATGGAGGCAGCAAGTAAACTTCGACCAGACTACACAGCACTACAATCCAAAAGACAGCCATCTTCATAATTACCACTCTGAGAGCCTCAAATCCTAAATAAATAAAGGAATAAATTAAAATGTTCTGAGAAAGGGTAAAAAAGTAGGAAATTTAAAACCTCAAAATAGGGAGGAAACAAAAAGTGTAAGAACCACTGGTGCATAGAATGCTTAAAAACACCAGTCCTGAACCATCTTCTAATATTATGAATCAAAAAATTTTCTGTGAAACAATGCATTTGTTTCCTAAACACCCTGAACATTTCACGGAGGAATAAAACTGTAGTAAAGGCGTAATACTTACCAACTGAAGAGAGGTAACTTGCATCCTCAATCGAGACTCCTCCTCCTCAAGACTGGCCACCCTTTTCTCCAGGGATAAGTTCTGGACTGCAAAGTGCTCTCTGTCTAATCCCAGCTGTTCTGATAGCTCCTTCAGCTGTTTGGCATGCTGTTGTTCCAAAAGCCTAACATGAAAAAAAAAATACATACACAGCTGCATACGTCTGGACCAATAAAAGCAGAACAGGAGAATTAAGGAAACCACAAAGTAGTGTTTCATAATTCATTGTCTTCCCGTAATATTGGCCGACTGAGATGAATGAGACAGGTTAACATATATGGAGTGATAAAGAATACATACAATATTTTGATCAAAAAATGTCAAGGTAAAAGACTACTTGGGAGACCTAGCCGTAGATATAAGAATATCTTACAGAAAAAGAGTGTGCGGATGTGGAATGCATCTGACTGGCTCAAGACAGAGTACAGTAAGCTTCTGTGAGTGCAGTGATTGAAAAACTTGTGGACTCCATATAAGCCTAGAACTTCTTGACCAGCTGAGTAACTACATAGTGCCTAACAAAGATTCTGTGACATGGATTCATCAGGTTTGTTTTATATTTCCAGTGCCTGAAAGTAGTTGACAAAGTTTCAAACTTCATACCACCACAATGTTTGTGTGAATAATACTGAACATAACAAATGTTACACATATTCAAATTTTTGCATAAAGTGTGCATATAGTGGTTCATCAGCAAATGCAATTAAATAGGGTGATAAATACAGATTTTGTGTGGTTGCTATGGGGATCAACATTAACCTTTATAATACAAAACTAGAGCATTTCAACCCCATACTTCACAGCTACCAAAGAGACTTCAACATTGGGTTTAATGGTATGCTACTGTAATGAATGACCAGCTGGACTACACATAAGCCATAACATAAAGAAAATACTGATTAAACAACACTATAATATTTTTCAGCAGAATTGGCAGCTGAGTTAAGTTCTGCTCTTTGTGAGTGACCAATCAGCACAAAGGTCTGTTGGTAAGCAGCTAGACCTCAGCCTGTTGAGAAACCGCGTGATGGAAGCATCGGCTGTCGCACTGCATTTTTGCCAGTTCTCACGTCTTATTTGCACAGTGTTGTAACCATTCACTGGAAACCAATGTTCCACGATGCTACATCTGGCACCACTGTATGTTGTTTCCTCACTATCTCAGCTTCTCCACCTCCCACCCACCTACCATGGCACAGTACATGTGATTGGTGCTCGCTTCAGCCACCAATTTGGCTGAAAACCGTTATAGTGTCAATCTCACTTCAGAAATGACTACAGCATCAGTGGTTAATCCTGGTCTAGAAGTCAGGTCACACAACCCTGGTACACTACCACAACCCTGCTCACCCCCATTTTCATAATACAGAATAAATAAAATCACACTTTTAAGACCTCTATAAAACAGTTACCTACCATGTCTGTAGCCTAGTACACAGGAAGCTAAAAATAATGTAGAATATAAGCAACATAATTCATATGGCTGTATTTACTCATGGAAAAGATAAAATGTTTCTGTTTATATCCATCCCTCTTGCTTTAAAGGTCTGGTGGTAAACCATCAGCCACAGCAGATCATTTGCCATGGATATACACTACTGATGGCAGCAGATTAAAAAGTATGAAGGTTGGATAGCCTCCAATGCAATATCCTGACATTTCTATTTCTACACAGAACTATCACAATTC
>NW_019060079.1:90881-112242 GCF_000696155.1 Zootermopsis nevadensis
TTGACAAAATCTTATAGTTTCTTATCAGCCTTCCTTGTCCAAATGCCTATTACAGAAAAAGTTTATTGTTTCTAAACTGAAGAACATTTATCTTTACAGTATCATCTACAGAAATTAGCTTCACAGATATGTCAGGATTTTAGAAATTCCTTCAGTATGAAAATAAATTGCAGCTGGGTCTGATCTTTCTCCTCATTTCAGTTGCCCCATAAATTTTTATCTTGAATTATGAAATGTACAGTAAAACATCTCTTCCTCATCTACTATCGACAGCCATCTGGCACATTCTTATGACGAAAATTTAACACAGAACTTTTCATATATAACATGTGTTTCTTGTTCTGTGGATGCCACAATATGTAAGTTGCTCAGAATAAACTCCTGAAGAAACAACATAAAACTGACCATGTGAAAAAATTGCCTCTGTTACTTCTTTTTAAGAGAGTCCTAGAGCTTTACTCATTATCATGGCAAAGCATAGTTTAATATGAAAAGAGATGTTCTTCCTTTTGAACATCCTGTTGAAGCTGCAGGTTCTACTGCCTTTTCCTTAAATGTTTAGCCTCTAATCTTGTCACATTACATAATCCTGAAAACAATCTCATCACTCAAAAAACAATTTTGGTACCATATGTTGTTTTATCATCATAAGTTAATTTTTCTTCAAACAATTAACCACTGCTATTACATTTAAACACAGAGACAATCTTTACCACAACTCAAGCTCATGACATTGTTTTTGGGACAGCAGGGTTTGTTCCTGCAGTCTCCTCACCAAACAAATAATTGTCTACTTCCACTGTTATTATTT
Source organism: Zootermopsis nevadensis (assembly GCF_000696155.1). The sequence goes on from NW_019060079.1 coordinate 91,693, forward strand.
TTCAAAGCAAAGAAAAATCTTCACTCAGAATAGAACCCAGGGCATTTTTCAGGGTTGCAGCCTTTGTTCCCATCATTGAAACAAACAGTTTTGTTCTTGAAGCCATTCTTTTGTTGTGCTTATCTTATGAAACTTTCTGGAGTTTTAACCTTTCTAAAATCTTTCCCTGGTGGGGACAGAAAAAAACTGCAATTTGTGTGTAATCCAATCCTGTTTTTGGTAGGGAAGGGATATCAAAAGGGGAATATATGAATCACAATTATTAATAAAAAAATTCCCAGCTTTGTTAATTCTACTTGAAATTAAATTCCAAAGTGCATTCATATCAACAAACAAATTATATATATATACATATATAATCAAGGATAACACTGAAATGGTACCACTAGAAATATTTGTCCTTCTATTAGTTTCCCTTCTTTGTCTTCTAGTCGACCTCTGGGTCACACCACTGCTTCATGGGCATTGAACACAGCACTGTGTAGGATTTGAGGTTTACACGATGGTGAGTCTGAATATGGCTGTCTTCTGGGTTGTTGCGGCATGTAGTCTGGTAGAAGTTTACTGACATTTCAGAGGTCCTTGCTGCCTCCATCATCAGAGTGATAATGACGGTGGTAGTAACAACCTCTGTCCCGCGCCATAGCCGCGTGGTCTGAGGCATCATGCTTCGGACCGGCGATACGGAATGCGCGCTGGTTCGAGTCTCAGGGGATAAGAAATTTTCTCATGAGCTTTCGACGAGTGTATGGGACCGGTGCCAACCCAGCATCATGAGGAAATTGGGGAGCTACAATGAGTAGCATAATCCATATTTACAATACTGTGTGCCTGCACATATTCAAAGACACAAAATACTACAAATTTATGTAATTACATGGAATTAAAACTAAAAATCTTTTTGCTTGTATAATTTCACCATGCTTTCAGAACACAAATTTCAAATTAAGCACAGGTTTAATGTGATAATTTTGGAATAATGTCCTCAAAAATTTTACCTATATTTCACTTGAAGTTCACTGTGGTAATCATTAATTGCTGTGCTGATATTCATCTGTTAATTTGGAAGAAAACTGGCTTTCATAAAACTAAAACTAAACTGAGAATCTGAGATGCAGCTGGCAGCAGTGGATGCTCAAATGAGAAGCAGAGGAAGTGGAAATGCAGGGATAAGCACAAACAGCAAGAAATCGATAATGTCTGATGGACATCTTGAACATCCTGAACATTATTCCACCATCACTTCAAGGCTGACACCAGACACAATGAGTAGACATCCTGGTAGAAGGCTACACATCTGTTCACCATACTGCAGGGTCAAGCAGCTGATATCCTAAACAGTATCCCACCCAAAGCAACATATCAATACACTGCCATTATGAAGACCACCAGCTGGCAGTAGTCTAGCTTTCTTCATTAAAGTCCAGGACCCAGTTGAGCAATGAGTCACTACAAGAGTCTGCAGCAGTTCGCATACCAAGCCCTTGTTGGACTACCTGTGGAATTCATCAAGAGGGCTGCCCATGCATATGTTGACAGAGTGAGACCAAGAACTGAAGCAGAACCTCCTCATGGGCATTTACAGGTCCCTCAACAAGGATCTCAAGCAGGCCCTAAAGCCAGAGGTAGTGAAGGCAGTCGCCAGACCACCCACAAGCCTACATCGAGAAAAGTGACAAGAGTCCCTAGGGGAATGTTGCCATAAACAGCCTAATGCTACAGATGACGATGGACATGATGGCAGACGAAGGCACCGGCACCATCACTCTCATCCCTTCTGCTTGATGAGAAGCAATAACTAGAGGCTTATCCTGAGAAGGCCCATATAAGTTCACCAGGATCAATGACATGGGCTACCAGATCCAGTGACATAACAGTGAGATGATGATGGCACACCTGGACATACCTGTACCAAGGATAGGTTCTGCTCAGGATAAACAGCCCTCCCACTGGATGAGATGCATACACATGGATGAAAAGTTTGACCAAGGCTGGAGAAACCTCAAGTAAACTGTCATACATACAAGAATATATGGAAATCTGTGGAATATCCCAGCACCTTCTCAGTCTCCACACATAAAAAACAAGATATTTGGGCACAGGCTCAGTTCAAAGCAAATTGTGTGAGGACTGAGCAACTGATTGTGTGACACTGTGGGAGTGTGCTGTGAACTACAATAGTATGGGAAGTAGAAAACAATTATACCTAGTGTGAAGTTTGGGCATCTGCAAGCAAGACTGGTACACTGACAGCAAAAATGAAGTAAATAATATATTGTAATTGTGAACCCACAGCATAATCACTAATAATCCATTATAACAGATTATAACAGCAAATGTAAAAATTCTAACTATTTGTTGAATAAATTAATTTCTTTTCAATGCATTATCCTTTTTAAGTTTCTGGTTTTTGGTGTTTATCAGATTTGATATCACACTGTATTCAGATATGTACAGTATATCCTTGAATTCTAAGACAGCTGAGCATGACTCACTTGACTTGCAGCTGACTGTATTTCTCAAGTCGGGCATGATGGTCATCAACTTCTTGAGCAAGAAGTGAGGCTCTTTCATTGGCATCCTGTATATCAGCTCGAAGCTTGTCACGCTCACCAGTCATGTGCTCCAGGGACAATCTGACGAAAATGCAAGCATACTTTTAATGAAGATACATTAGAAAAACACTGTATCACTTCAGCAAAGTCTTACTATAACAAATGCCATTATAACAAGATTTTCAGTATAATAAACACATAGAAGACTTTCAGTGTAACACAAGAGAATCCCATGTGTGTCAAAAGCACTGTTCAGTTTAATGACATTTTATAAGTTTTATAATGTTTGTGTTAACCCTTCCTGAGTGAACCCTGTACTGGCAAGTTGTGTTGCAGTATTTAAAAATACTGCTGTACAAAGTACTTTAATAAATATGCACTAGATGTCACAAGCATACAAATCTCTACCATGTACTGTAGCCTAAACGTCAGTTTAGTGAAGTATAAGATTAACATATTCTGATGACAATCTGTACTAGGAATAAACTACATCATAAAAACACTTCAACTCCCATAATTCAAACAGTATACAACGTGGTAAATAAATAAAACAACTAATGGTAATGTTATTGTGCCAATTTTGAATTATATGGATAAAAAAATTTCTGAGGTTATAGTGACAGTGAAACTGCTGGCTATCAAAACCCTGACTGCAAAACTGGCACATCAGACAGCAAAGAAAGCGATGGGCACACAACGCGATTTGTCCAGGTGGCATAACATTAAATGGTGAATGAAAATTTGACATCTTAGTGTCTCCCAATGGCAAGACATCCACAATAAATTTCACTGAAATATTTTATGCATGTGCACTTACACAAAGATGTGTAATCCGGCGGATGGCCCGACTTTAAGTCTGCGGTTAAACAGTTTACTAGTATGCTACTGTAGTGCAAGGCCAGCTGCACTGATAAATAGACCTTAATCCATGGTCAATAAATGAAAATTTCTGCAATCACCCAATAATAACAACTTACATAATCATGTTAATGTAAATGGTCAATATATCATTTTAGTTCACATTAAAACAGCAGGATAAATTATTATTTTTAATATATAAAATTTGAGGTTTCACAGCAGTGACGATGATGATGTTATTCTTGGTCCCAGCACCACGTTACTTTTAAGCTTGCTAATACCATTATAAACATGTGATGTGGCACTTAACCAATAAAAATGTACTCTCCTTAAGTTTTATTGCCTTTCACTGTAGCAAAATTTCAATGTTACAAGTATAATTTTTCAGTTTGTTATACTGAGATTTTACTGTATTTCCTAAGCTTCAGTCATCTTTGAAACATTTCTTGCTCCAAAAAACACTGAAAAATTCTGAACATTTAGTAAAACAGCAGATATAGATATGATGTAAGTCTGAGCAGCAGCAGTACAGTACAGAAAAAGGAAGACAAAAGAAATTAAAATTCAGGGCATTTTCTCGAACATATTTGGCATTATTGCAAGAAAGTTCTGCTCCCCTTGATGCAACATCAGTAAATTTTGGAAATAATTCTAAAAAGATGAAGTTGTATGCAGTCAAAACTTTGAACCTTGCATATCTAATATTATATATAATTTCAGAACCATAGTAATGCAAAGTGAGATTAATCATTCTCAATTAACTACATGGCTCACAATTTCATGCTAAATTTTTTAGTGAAAATACAATCGGAGATACAAACTAAAATACAAATTTGGTGAATGTCAGAAATACTATGGCAAGTAGCTTGCATTAAAATACAGGTTCACTGTTCTGCTATTATTATCACTGAGATCCTATTCATGGATATGAAATACACTTCCAAGATGCTTCCACCTCAGAAATGGGTCCTTCACACAATAAATTTACAATGGTCATGAAGCCAGAATGGTCAATAAAATGAGGTCACTGGTTATGTATTTGTAGTTTGTTGAGCAGTGTCAGTAGCTAACAAAATATAACAGAATGATTAAGGAACAATGAAATAAAAGGAATATTGAAGGACACTATCATGGCATGATTTGAAATACTACCCCAGCATTTGCCAGGAGGGTCTGAAGAAATTTTAAAAAAACACACACACAATCATGACAACCTGTCTCTAAGCCAAGATCTGAACCTTGGACCTTCCAAATAAGCAGGAGTACTAATAACTTGGCCATTACAACAGGTTGTTATTGGAAACAATGCCACAATAAAAATAAGTATGCTGACACCTGGGTTTCTATGATTTCACTGATTTTCAAAGAATTGTAACACCAAGGATTGTACCATATTATATGTCATCAAAGCAAGATTAATTACTATAAAATAAATTTTATGGATTTATCCAGCTTTATTTATTCCATACGACAAGTTACACTTTCAGTATTATCACATGTGTCACCATTTGTGTGCCCATCCTTCCTTAATAGCATCTGAAGCAATTAATAGACATTCTTGAAACCTAATTAGAACATCATGACACTATCATGTTGGTGCTAACACCAGTCTGTCAGCAAGATATACTGACTCGCTTGCCCACAATATGTTGCCAACATCGGTAAAAAGAATTGACCAATGCAGCATCTCAATTAACCCATCCATGCTTACATGTCACTGCTGTTACTCAAAATGGAATGACGTAGCTAAGCAGATGAAGCCATGCACTTGCTGTTATATTTACATGTCTATTTCAAGCATTATCTGTGTGCATATAAATAATAATCCTAAATGAAGAAAATTATCAACTTCTACTCTTAAGTGTATTGTTTGTAAACTTTTCATACAGGTAACACATAGTTTCTGGGCTGCCATATGAAGGCTCTCTACAGTGCCACTTTGAGAAACAAGATTTTGCTGCCTTCAGTGTTAGGCTGTAAAAGTCCACATTTGTTTCATTTACAGTAGTTTTAGTAAAATACTGCATTTATGGGGTCCAAGTATTTGAATGTCCCACAACGTGATATAAGATTCACACAGAATGTCAAATGTCACCTCACATTTTTCCTGTTTAATTTTCTACCATCAACAGAATAAGCATCGTGATCATGAAAACTGTGAGGTGTGTGACTACCAGTATTCTGAAATTAAGTCTAGTAATTAAGCTTCAAAACACATCCAATTTATGGGTAAGACTTCAGGTTTTCTTGGCAGATGAAGATGACTGTCTTCTGGTATGATGTAACGCATCACTGTCCTAACAATTGAGGCAGTAAGCACCCTTGAAACATCAGTAAACTTTTACCAGACTACATGCCACAACATCCCAGAAGACAGTCATTTTCACATGCAATTAGTTACAGCAATTTTCTTGTAAAGTTTAAAAGCAAAGTGACAACATGAAATCTGTTATCTTATATCAGATATGGGATACAAGCCCCTGTTTATCATGATACCAAGCAGTGCTTTGATATCAGATGAGGTTGGAGGTGATCAGTTTGTGATTCTAGATCTTTTCATATGGGGCAAATGCTGCATTTTCTTATTGTTCCCATTCAGCATTGTTTCATGCAAGATGAGGTCCAACAAATCCAGATCAGAGTTAAAAATATTCAACAGGACAATCAGCCATGTCAACTGGTTACAAGAAGAGACCAATATTTCAGGAACCATCTCCATCCCCATTATCAGGGTTCTGATGTGACTGGAACCCCCAAACCAACCAAAAAGCTAACTATGGGCAGAGTCCTGTGCAAGTGCAAGACATCGTCCCTTCCTAGGCAACACCATTCCTGCGTATGAAACAAATTACTGGAAATGGTAAACAGAGCCTTATAACCAAAACGAGAATTTGCTCACGCCAAGAGGGTTCTGTCGTGGCGGGAGCCTCAACCATTCATCTAGGGTCATTTGTTGCTGATGGGAGGTTATCCCATCAGGCACTCTGCGATCAGGGGTAATGTGACTGGATACCACAATTGCTCCTACATATACCTGTCTGGGACTGGTATTCATGGCTGGACCCTAGCCAATCAGAGCTAGTGGGCAGAGTCAAGCACTCATGTTGTGTGGCCCTGCTTTCCTACAGGTATTTTCATCAGACTGCTTCAGCATGTTTGCCACAAAATACCATGCCCAACAAAGTAGTATGATCAAAACATGCTGACGGCTTTACATTCAATACTTTGCACTGGAATTACTGTGCTATGTCTAGGGTCTGAATCAGTAACCAGAAGCCAGTCGCTTACTTCTTTTGCTCCTGTTACTTTGCCACAGTCCCTTGTATCACTCTTGCACTCACCAGTAGCAGACTTGCTTATTCCATGATTACTATCACTAGAACTAATACCTGACATACTTCCACTGCCAACATCTAATATAGACACTATTTCTTCATCAGCACCATGCATGCACTCTCCTTCTTGCCATCGTTTGTAGATACAAAAAACAAAGAGCAACCAAGTGCTGCATAACCTAAATATGCAGAGACAATGAACAGGAGCTTGCTGAAATCTCATAACACAAAAATCTTGTCATCTGTTACTCTCTGTGGCACTAAAAATACTTCCTCTGAACATTAGTATCTACTGCCATGGCTTATGACAACTCTCGATGCAAGTATGACTAACACTTATGTGCAGATTACGTAATGTAAGTATACTCACTTCAGCCAACGAACTTCTGTCTGATAAAGAGCCAATGTTGCTTGAAGCAAAACTTCATGTGGAGAATAGCAATGGATGCTGCTTCCAGCAGCATCATCATCTCTCCTCTCATTAGCTATGGAGCGCAGCTCCTCTTCCAAGACAGCTGCCAAGTCTGCTACATTGAGTCGACAATCATTGAAACCCAAATCCTGCAGTAAACGGGATGGACCTGGAACTCCAGCTGCCTCCCATATCTCTACTATGACCTCTACATTTACAAACCTGAAATAAACATAAACATGCAACCTCAAACTTCAACATGTAATTTCTTTAAGTGATTCCTTAGTCTGCCACAATAAAACACATCAAACATTGTGTGTTACTGTTCTATTAGAATTTTCTTTATACTTGACAGTAATTTATACACTACATAGTAACACAAATCACAGGATCAATAGTACTGATACCAAGAAGCCTGCTGTTTGACATCATCCAGAGCTAGTTCAATTAGTAAACATCATCCCACATTCTGCATTTTCAAAGCTAACAGGTATCACCATCAAAAACAAATATCCATTCTCTATATTTGCACAAGCATCCATCACAAATTTCTTTCTCTGACTATCCCAACATTTAACTGTTATGCAATCTCCTTGACTCCAAAGATTTATCTGTGTCAGGTACAGAAATTTTCCTGCAGTTTATTTTTGTGCACTTGCAATGTACGAGGTGCGATCGGAAAGTTTCTAGACTGCGCCTATAAAAACCCGTACACTTATCTCAGGTATTAAATTCATCCATCACCCTCGAAGTAGTTCCCCTGGGAGTGAACACAACGATCCCAGCGCCGCTGCCAAGCCTGGAAGCATCCCTGGAAATCTTTCTTTGTCAGCCTGTCAAGCACCATCTGCGATTCGGCCTGAATCTCTTGCCAAAGACTCGCCAAAACGGCTACGGAAACCTATGAAATGCTAAAGCAAGCATTTGGGGAGTCCGCAATGGGTCGTGCACAAACTTTTGTGGGGCATTCACGTTTTAAAAATGGCCGAACCCCTGTCGATGATGACGAGCATTCTGGACGACCATCTTCGAGCACAACGCCCGAAAATGTTACGAAGATCGACGTCGTACCATCAACGACTTGTGCGACATTGTTGGGACCTGTCAGCTGATTCTAAAGGAAGAACTCCACAGGCGACGCATCCTGTCTGAGGACCAGAAGCAGAATCGACTTGACTTCTCGTTTGTCAGGAGCTCAAAGATCTTGCAAGAACCGACCCCAACTTCCTTTCTAAGCTCCGTGTGACTTCTTCCTCTTCCCAAAGATGAAAATTCAGCTAAAGGGAAGGAGATGTGAGACGATAGAAGAGATTCAGGCAGAATCGCAGATGGTGCTTGACAGGCTGACAAAGAAAGATTTCCAGGGATGCTTCCAGGCTTGGCAGCGGCGCTGGGATCGTTGTGTTCACTCCCAGGGGAACTACTTCGAGGTAATACTCACAAAGCACCTGGTCTGCCATACACTGGAGCACAATATGGGAGGTAATTTCGAGTAAAAAACATTAATACAATATTCGTCCTATTTCCAGCTCTTACACAGAGCTACGGAAATTTTAAAAACTTACATAGGAATGAAAGTATCAAATGTAAAATGAGGAGCTGGGGTAGCTCAGTCAGTAAAGTGATTATGAACTGGATGACTGGGATTTGATCCCCAGCAGGGGCAGAGGATTTTTCCTCTAGCCTTTGCATCCAGACTGGCTCTGGTGCCCACCCAACCTCCTATCCAATAGCTGCCAGGGTCCTTTCCGCAGCGGTAAGTGCAACCGGGGTGTGATGCTGATCACTTGTGCCCAGGTTAAGAATGAAATGAAAGTTACACCTGCTCTCTCTCCAAGTGCCTATATGGCAGAAAGTGGGTCAGCTTTACTGTTCCTTTTATGTAAAATGAAGGTAAATATTGAAATCAAGAAACACTAAAACAATGAAAATAATACATTAGTTAGGTGAAGGTTCAGACACAACTGCAACAAATGTCCAATAATAAAGCAGGAACCTAAGTCAGGGTTTCACAGATAATGTTAATAGAACAGTTTACAAATAGATATCTTTTCTCCAAATACAGACCTGAAAAGCAAGAACATATAATATCACATAATTAAAATGTTATCTTAAATATTATACTTTTAATTCTACAGGATACTACAAATGAATGAAAGCAGCTAACCCAGCACTGTTTGTGTCCAGAGCCAAGAACTGCAAATCTTGGTCTGATGATCCCAAAGTTTTCCGTTCCTTGGTATTGCCTGAACATTGCTGGAAGTCTATCCCCAGGCTTCTTCTATTACTCTTGTCTTCTGTATGGATGTGGGTAACATTTGGTTGAATCAAACTTCTACCACTTTGAAACAGCAGCAGAAATTCATCAAAACTGATGTGGCCATCACGATCAACATCCAACTTCTCAAACAACTGCTGGATAACCTAAAAATAAAATAGGAAAAATTAAAAAAACCTATCTACTGCAAACCCACAACCTGAAATCAAATAACATTTATCAAGTTTATCAGAAATGGTTCACTGTACAAAAATGTATGTGACAAAGTGCAGGATGTACACGGTGCACGTATTCCACTTTACTGCAACATTTCTCATGAAATAAAGGCAAATGAATGGAAACTAAATGCATCTGGGTAGGTAGGCTATATGATCAAGTTTTTGTTACCTACACTTTACAGATGTTGTATGAGGGCACCAAGAATGGTCCAGCAAACATAATATCTGAATTTGATTTCAGTCCATGCATTGTTAACCTTTATCTTACTAGCGTTCCCTGTCTGGGACGTAAGTTATGTACACAGCCCTACGAACGTTCCGGGTGCAGAACTCAAAACTTGCAACATTGTAAGTAGACTTGGCTACGTCTTTTGGCCTCTTTTAGGGGCTGCAAATATTGAATCACTTTCTCTAGGGTTCGGACAAGTTCAACATGAGCTGTCAACCCCGGAACTATAACCATAAACAGCAATAAACATTGTTATTGTCAAGTGGGTTTCGGCTTCGTTTTCAGACCCCCTAATCAAAGCTACTCACATTCCTTGGCATGATCTGTGAAAAGAATGTGTATCCACTGAAGTAGGGGAAAGAAATTTTTCTGTGTTGTCATTAGTTCAGAACCATGGCTTCTACCATGTCGAATGAGCTTCCAAAGAAGAAAGTAATGTTACTAAGGCCTATATAGGCAATTAAGATATTAACTGAATTTTTAAAAAACTCTATTTATTCTCTGTTCTATTCGAATAAATATGGCTTTTAGTTCGCCAATTTATCATGTTTACCTTAGATAATATTAAAGTTTTCCATAGAGTGTGCACAAAAGTTTAAAAACCTGCAGAAAAACTCCGTAGGGCTGCTACCACTTTGCCATTTAAATCCCCGTTGTTTAAAGGTTAAAGAAGTTGATGGTAACTTTAGGTATTGCATCTCTTTTCCTCCCACCAAGCACAGGCAAAGTGACAGCAATGGAAAAATGCTACTTCCCTTTACTTTTTGGCCTATTTGACTACTGAGCAGCTTGCATGAATGACATCTGTACACTCAATGTTATTTGACTACAGTACAGTAGAAACACAGCTGATTCAGACTCTTTATTCATAATTATCTCCCACAATGAACATACTCATATGTTAATAGTTTCCAGTCAGTGCAATGAAAATGTTAGCGAAGTGCAACACATCTATCAGCAAGGACATCCAGAAAGGTGGCTTGCTAGCGTGACTGCCTTCTTAGAGTCGAGAGACAACTGCAACACACAGGAGTGTTCAAAAGGACATGTGGTGGACAAGACGGTTCAACTGCAAGTGGCAGTATCAAAGAAGGGGTTTCCTCAAAACTCTCACAACAGCACCATACATAACAATGGCATTCATACTCAACATAACAAGCATTACTGGATTGTTGATAATCTCATAGGGTACAACAGACATCATTTCAGATGCAGTCAGTTCTTAATGTGTGGTGTAGGATGGGAGACCACAAACTGGACCACACTTCTTCAAGAATAATCTTAATGCACATCTATATGTACAGTTTCTCCAGAATGACATTCCATTATCCAAAAAGACACCACCAAGAGCAAGGCTTTACATGTGGTATCGGCATGACACGGCTTCACCACATCAGTTCATGAACATAAAAAACCATCTCAACAAGATAATACAACATGACGAGAGGGAAGAGTGGACCCACACACTGGCCTGCAAGATTATTAGATCTTACCTCTTGAGGTTGAAACGCGTATGGCAATAGTGTCTTTTTATAGTGTTAATAATTATTTGTTTACTTATTTTATATTCTAATACACTACACGGTATGCAAAGTTTTAAGATCAGAGGTAATATGCCAGAGCAGCACACCAAGACCACTGATTATGCAACCATCAGACAGCCTATGTTGCCTGGGCCCCAACTAGGGCACTACGTGGGTATTGTCTGAGAGGCACGAGAGTAGACCTGACATCTTTGAGGGAGGTGGGGTAGAATTCTGTGCTACCAGCGGACCAAAAAACACCCGCAGCTGATACACGCCATACGTCCTGAGCTAATGTACTGACTGACTGATAGCACAATGTTCTTAAAGGAATATATCACCAACGCATGCACAGAACCCACTTTCCCCCTGCCACACAAGCAACGGCTGACAAGGCCACGTCTACTCTCATGCCTCGCGGACAATACATGTGACTTATGGTACAGGCTCCACACCTAGACTTCCATAGAGGGGCAGTGAGGAGAGTCCACTCAACCTTAATTTCTGAGTTCCCAGTTGAGACACACAAGCTTGAAGTCATGCCGAAATCATGGAACAGGACCACGGAGATAGGAAAGATCCCTACTGCTGAGACAGGAGCATCATAAAATTAATATGCCTGAAACTAAAACATTCAGAAACCTAGAATAATACTCACCTCCTCTGCCACTTTCTGCATACCAATACATTCACATAGGAGGGCAAGTTCTCCTCTGTCAAGAAAACCATCCTTGCCAACACCAAGCCTCTTCCAAGCAGCTCTAAGGCACTCTTCTTCATTCTCAGCAACATGACTCAGCCTTGGTGCAGCTTTCTCATAAGATAACTCAGAAACCTCTGTTGTCACCTGCCAGCTAGGCAAACTGACTTCAGCCATTCCTGTAAAATAATACAAACTGTCATGCCCACTGGAATCAAGGCTTGTTGGTTTCTCAACCTTTCTATGCAGCATTGAACTGCAGTTCAATATTTAACACAAACTACACCACAAATTATTCAAAAGCTGTGCATGCAAGCATGCACATTAGTGCATCTGCACATATGCATGTATATACATTTGTGTATTTTTTGTATTATGCATTACAGATCACTAACAAACTGAACATCAAAATTGATTGCCCATTGAACAAAAAAGCAATAGAAGTATACCCTTATTTTCCACTGACCCCATTTTCGTTTAAATCCCTGACCTAAGCCTCACAGCCTCTCCCTGTTCATCATATCCAATAAAAATAATTAGAATAAAGTAAAAAGTAACAGTTCATATGCCTGATATAAATTTTTCACAAACCACAAATAGCTAAATACAAGATTTCTGTCTTCTGGGTTATTGCGCTGTGTAGTCTGGTCGATGTTAACCAACGTTTCAGAGGTCATACTGCCTCCGTCATCAGGGCGATGAATATGCCAATAGGTAAAGGCCCTGAAAGGGGCCGAGTTAGTGGTCTGGTTGGTTCTGGCGGCGGACTCTTGCTCGTTCTCGGAGTCCTCGGAGTGTGTGGATCAGAGGCTTCCAGGACCGGCTCAGGTGAAGGCCATCTTCCCTGTTAAAGTTATCAGGATGAAGTTCGATCTCGATGGCTTCCCTGATTAACCGGTCCATGTAGCCGGTTTTTGAGGAGAGGATAGAAGTGTCCTCTAGCTGTATCTTGTGCTCCAAGTTGAAGCGGTGTTCAGCAACCGCAGATTTCTCGGGCTGCCCGAGCCGGATGTGGCGTTCGTGCTCCTTGATCCTGGCCTCAACGGAACGGCCTGTCTGGCCGATGTAGACTTTTCCGCACTCGCAGGGAACTCTGTATACGCCAGGCGTCTTCAGTCCTAGGTCGTCCTTTACCGGCCGGAGAAAACTGGGAATTTTCTTTGGCGGAAGACCAACAGACTTGATGTCGTGCCTGGCCAGCAACCTGCTTATGCGGTTGAAGGTCGTCCCGACGTAGGGCAGGAAGGCAACCGAGGCTGGTTTTTCAGTAGGCGGTGGCAGCCTCGCAGGCGGATTGAGAGCTTTCTGAATCTGACGGTTGCTGTATCCGTTTTTCCTGAAGGTGGTGGGGAGTGCCTCCAGTTCACTCTGTAGGCTGTCGTGGTCGCAAAGGGCTTTAGCCCTGTGTACCAGGGTCGAGAGCACGGCCTGTTTGTTGGACGGGTGGTGATGGGAATTGGAGTTGAGGTAAAGGTCGGTATGGGTTGGTTTCCGGTACACCTTGTGGCCTAATGAGCCGTCAGGTTTCCGGTGAATGTCTATGTCGAGGAATGGGAGATGGCCGTCCTTTTCAGTCTCCATGGTGAACTGGATGCTCTCGTGAATGCTGTTGAGGTGGCTGAGGAACTCCGCGAGCTTGTCAGGGCCGTGGGGCCAGATGACAAACGTGTCGTCTACGTAACGGAACCAGCAGAGGGGCTTGAAGGTCGCCCCGTCCACCGCCATTTCTTCAAAGTTCTCCATGTAGAAATTGGCGATGACAGGTGATAGTGGGGAACCCATAGCCACCCCGTCGGTCTGTTCGTAGAACCGGCCGCCGAACTTGAAATATGAAGAGGTTAGTACCAGGTGGAACAGCCTCAAGACGTCGCCATCGAAGTGCCGTTCCAGGAGACGTAGGGCATCACCAACGGGTACCATGGTGAAGAGGGACACGACATCGAAACTAACCATGATGTCCCCAGGACCCACGCGGAGCGACTTGATAGTATTGACATATTGGCATATTCATCGCCCTGATGACGGAGGCAGTATGACCTCTGAAACGTTGGTTAACATCGACCAGACTACACAGCGCAATAACCCAGAAGACAGAAATCTTCATACTCACCGCTGTGAGAACCTCAAGTCTTACACAGCTAAATACAAATTTAGGATACAAAACAAAACTTTTATACTTTTCAAAATTCTCTTTCTACTGTTGAGGGCTTCATGCCCTCAACAGTAGAAAACACATCACCCCCAGCAGCCTGGCTAGCCATGTGTTACATCAGCCGAGATGCATGTATAGCTTCCACGTATCTTCTTAACTAGCTCTGTATTGGGCAAAACCGTCCTGAATTAAAAAACCATAAACCCTTCAAATAACCTTAGTCCATCTCAGCCATCTCTTTCGACCTATATAAAGAGCAACCAAGTTCAGTTCAGTAAAGCACAGGTGTGAGCCAAGAGTAACAAAGAGTAACTTCCATCTAGAACATATTTATCTGTAATAATAGTAGGATCAGTACATCCATATTTCAAACAAAAAACTAAAGAAGATAAACAGCAATTACTGTTTCACTACTTAACATTCAAGTGGTGACAGGTTAGCTTCCGCCATAGAAGTTTGGCTCCCATGCTAGTAGGCAAATAAAGAGTACAAAGTTGCAGTATTCTTCAGTGGCATGCTGTGCATTCCAAATTTTACAGAAATCTACCAAATGGTTCACAATCATGCAGACACAATTATACCACAATCACATATTTCCATATAAAACAAATAAAGCATGCAAAAAAATAGCAGTAGCATCACCTGACTTTTGGCATCCTTGAAGACAAGGTCCATTCCTACCCACTGGACTGTGTATATCTGTCTTTTGTTCCTTTATATCTTCAAGAGAGGATGCTTCAGGTCTTGATCTCTGTAAAACATGAAATGAGCAATGGTAAGTGTTCAGAGATTCACATGTTCAACATGCAACTTTAACTACCATCATTTACAGATACAAAGTCATACACAGCATTGTAATTGCTTTAGTCTTGTCTTCAAAATGCACAAATACCTTCAAATTTGCATGCTCCAAATTTTCATCTTCCTCAATTGTTAAATCTTGATCTGTGCTTTCAGGTCGAGACCGTCGCCCATATTTCTTTCTTCCAAACACAAACTTTGGAGATACCTCTCGTTCTGAAATCGTAAGTTTAGAAACAAGATTACTACAATTACAAGCACAGTTATCTAAATCACAAAACTGATCAAACATAATTCAATTTCATAACATCACAAACAGGACATCAAAAAGAATGTAACAGAAATCTAACAGAAGTGGTTAAAAGGGATAAGTTAGCAACATAAATAAAACAGTGGAAAGGTATAATCTGCACCAGAATACCCAACGTTTCAAAATGCATTCCTTGCAAATTCTAAATGCATGTAGCTGGCTTAAAAAATGCACCATACCACACAAACAGGGTGTCTGAGGGGTTTTAGTTATAAAAATTTAGTTACAGCAATAACATAAAATGTTGTATGTGATGAGAACTACCAGGGAAACTCATCAATTTGATATGAGCACTGTTGACTGCCATGTGGATAGCAAAGCAATATTCCACTTCAATCTACAACCAAGCCAGCATCCAGATTCACAGCAGCAATGGCCACAGTAATCTATCATAGCAGGTCGACAACAAAATACACACAATGCCCCAGCTGCCAACAGGATGGTGCTCCACCTAATTTTAGTGCCATCATATGAACTGCACTAGATGGCCAATCTCCTGTCATTGGACGGGCAGGGCAGTGCTGATCTCCTGGCTGCCATGAAGTCCTGCTCATTCACTCATTCACTCACTCTATGGAGCAGGAAATTCTTTGAAAAGTCGACTGTATGTTCGGCTTGTCAAAGAATGGTCCACTTTCTTTATGGAACCTGAATGTTCACCACCATGTTCACAAAAACCTGCAACCAGACTCCATCCTGAGCTAACTGCATCCAGTTCACTCAATCAATTCCTATCTCCCTACTAACACTATCCTCCTACTTAAGTCTAGGTTTTCCCAGTGGTCTCCTCCCTTCAGGCCTCCCAACCAATACCCTGTAAACACCCCTCCCCCCACGTATGCCACATGCCACATATTCTGCCCAACTCATCCTCCACAATATAAGAACAAGATACAGACACAACCTTCATGTGCCAAATTCTAACCTCAGTAAATATCAAAAAGGAGTTTACTATACTGGAATTAGGTTATTCAATAATCTTCCACCTATTATAAAAATTGTAAAGCTTTAAAAGAGCATCTCCTATCTCACTCCTTCAACTCAGTAGAAGAATTTACATCAACCAAAAAGTCTCAACTATTATAAACACATGTAAATAATATTGGTGATGGTTTCTCATCATAATTATTCTGCTGTAATACTGCAGTTCCAAAAATCTGTAAATACCTGTTATAACTATGTACTTATATTTGTACTAGAAACAAGTATTGTATTTGTGCTAGGACCTGTTCCACATCCTTGGCTTAGGCCGATGAAGGATCTATGGAATGTAAATAAATTCTTTTATATTCTATTCTATTCTATTCTTAAAAATAGGTGCAATAATAGTCCTACTGTACTGGCAATTCTTCCTTATTCAAAACATCATTAATAAATTTGTATACTGTAGAACACAACATATTACCTCCTCCTTGGTTCAGTTCTGCTGTATATTAATCAGTCCCTGGCAAAATATACCTTGTGAACTTTTCAACTGGGGCCTTAACCTCAAAAGAGCTAGGCTTAGATATTCACAGCTCAGCTAGTAATCATAAATAATACAAAAATTCTGACACAGCCTTATTCATTAAATATATTACAATGAACTTTATTGGGTTTAATGACTAAACTAAATTCAAATTCTGAAACATGTACATATGGGCACATAATTATGAAGTGTTTCCTAGACTAGGTTATGTCAATTTATGTCACATTAGTGTTCCTTAAATCATAATAAAACTCTCAGGTACAGGATGTGACTATCTCACTGCCTTCTTTGCTTTATCAGTATTGTTTATGTTTACATACCTGGAGATCCCCTGTCTCCTTCTCTTCTCTTTTGTCGCTCACCTTGATCTTCACCCAGGAGAGTAAGAAGGCCGTCTCTAAATTCGGCAAATGTCACTTTTTTGCTTGAAGAACTTCCAAGCAAGCATTTTATCAATTTAATGCCCTGCTCTTCAAGTTGTAATTTTTCACACAGTTGTTCTAGTCCATTACCATCTAACCTCCCAGACTGATCCTGATCACAACTTTCAAATACAGACAACAATTGCTGCTCATAAGGATCAAGTTCTCGCCTCTCCATTTCATGGCAGTATAATGCACGAAACCTGTGAAAAGGTTTCATGTCAAGTATTTCTGAAGTATTACTGAAAATATGTCACAATAATCTAATCTAACCTAAACGAGGTTGTTGAGTTTATCTGATTTTCCGCTACAACCGATAAGCTTAATACTTACGCAATACAAAACCAAATCTTTCTGGCTCAAACGTACGAAGCAATAAATGTATGCGGAAAGTTTCTAAACAGATAAAGCTTTAATTCCAAAATGTCAAACAGCGTTGCGTATTAATTTCTTGATGTCACAATCACAGATTACTAATATCACAACCTGAGATTTTGGGTTCTCGCAGGAACGAGTAAGATAATAAGTTTCTGGGATCTTACAACGCAAGTGTGTCCAAACAGTTTACCTATATTCAGGTATGCTTGCTGCTTTGATCAATCAACTATTTTTAGCCTACATGGTACAATGTCCATAAGGGTAATTGCTACAATGTAAAGAATTGGACATTGTATAACCAATGTTGATGTCCTTTTGGGTTTTGGCAATATGTAGAATCAAAGGTAGACCCCAACGTCTCGGAGAAGCATATTGTCTCCAACCTACGGGCTGGACACCTCAATCTCACAATGTAGAGGCAAGATCATGAGTCGCCAATGGACAAAATAGAGCCTAACTTCGTTAGGAACAAATTTACATAATGTTGCTATAGATCCTGTTGTCATTGTTATTATTGTATGCTTACATCAATAATTTTTAAGTAATTACATTGAAAGCGACAGTTTCGCAAGGTAACACAGTATTGTGTTTAAAATTAATAATATCATTTATTCCCGCCTATTTTTGTTGTGCCATGGATTCGAACATAGCCTATTTCGATTTCTCATTTTCTCTCCAATGTTTCCAGGGGCTCCCTATAGAGCGACGTCCCTTTGGTCGTTATTCCAGGATCTGGGATGGTATTCTTTCATCCAGCATTGGTTCTATGTGTGACTTACATTTTTCTCTGTATTTTTACTATTCTCTGTTATTGGCTCTACTCCAAATTTATTTCTATTGTCTTAATTTTTGAAACGTTCTTGTCTTGTACTTCCTGTGACTAAAGTTAGGAAACTTATTTCTGCTACTTGTAATTTGCATATTTCTTTGTTTGCAATTGTCCATGCCTCACCACCATATATTAAGGCAGGGACGACAATAATGTAATCAAATCTTAGCTGTATAACTTGTCTACTTTTTTTTCTTTTCGTGTCCTTCGAAATGTGCAGCAAATAGCCTTCGGTGTTTGAAACTTCTGATTTACGACTTGGTCCTTTTCTTAAGTCTCACCAAACCCAAGATATTTTAAATGTTATATTTTTTCAACCGGAATAATTATTCTTATGGCGGGGAACTTTCCATGGAATTCCATTGCTTTTGTTTTCCTTGTTTATATATTAATTACAGCCTATGCTAATTTTATTTGGCACAAACGTAGCTCTTTGTAGCCTCTCTTCTTTATTAAATATTGGTTTATTTAGTACCTGTGTGGCCATCAGTCTGCTGTGCGGCTTGTAATCTCGTTAGATGCTCTGAGTAAAGAATGTTGTTCTCTAATATAGATTGCATTCCAGATTCAATTGCTGTATTCCCGTTTATCTTATAATTTCATGCCGGTTTTGTAGTCACATTATTGGCAAGAGGCAAAATGCACTAGCGACATCTTAACGCAGCAATTGTGTAACTTGAACAACGTAACAGCGTAGATACTCGCTAAGTCCCTATTAGATCATCAAACTGATTCAAAGAGTAAAAGAGTAGGGTTGTATTTACTGTGGTATTGGGTTGAACATAGGTGAAACATCTGGGTACTTTTGATGGTGGTAGAACAAATATGATGCATACTGTGTTAATTCGGTGTATGTTAATGTTTTTGAAAATATATTAGAACCTTGGACTGTGTTTAGTACAAAAAATACTTGATTAAACTGTACTCTGAAAGTTTTCGAACTTTGATTTTCTTTGTATGATTACATATGTGATCCTTAATATTTTCCAGCTCGGCCGGTGCAACAGCTGCTTGTAAATAATGTGCCATCCCTACGAAAAGGAACAGCGGTGTCATGTGTTCAGATGAAACATCAGTCCACAGCCGTGCAACAATCAAAATCTGGTTCGTGCAAGTTTACGACTTGAATTTTCAAATGGAGTAGATTTGGAATTCAAGGACGTTACAAGCATTTAAAATGTCAGTATCGAATTATGATTCGCCTGATTTTCATTAATGCTACTTGGCTTAAAATTTGGGATCATTTGGAAGTCATAATGTTTGTTTGTGTGGTGAACACGTGTACTGTGTACAGATTGGGAGTTGGTGAGACATTTGTGGTGTAGGAGCAGGTGACCTTGCACATATCTGTGTAACATCCTCTTTCGCTGGAGTTGTTGAGCTCAGGCTGTAATTATGTCAAACCAGCGCTTTCTCAAAGTCATTTTGGCATGCAAAGTAGTGGCAGGTTGATGAATAAATGTCTCATCTCTAAATTGATGAACAGTAGATTGTCATGTGATTAAATCCCACTTTGGTTACAATTTTTTGTTATTGCTTGCAATTTTGTATATACTAAGGTACTTATTACCATCATTATATTTGGAAGGCCTTCTTAAGTATAGTAGAGTTGAGTAGAGTTTATTTACATTCCATAGATCCTTCTTAGGACTCAACCAAAGGATGTAGAACATGTCATTTCATACAATATACATACACTTCAGAACTTTCAACACAAGTACAAGAACGTATTTCACATATCAATGTACATAAATTTCAGATTCTGCAATACAAGTATGAAAAATAATTTTACAAATTAATATACATAAACCTCAGAATTTTAAATATAAATACAAAACTTGCTTTACATATACGTAGATTATGGATATAAAGCTTAAACATTTTCAGCAGAGATGAAATCATCTACAGAATAGAAGGAGTGAGTAAAGAGGTAATCTTTCAATGCAGGCTTGAATACCTTTATATCATAATTTAGACTTTTAATTGTTGGTGGAAGATTATTAAACAACTTGATACCTGTATAGTACACTCCTTTCTGATATTTAGTAAACTTAGCATTTGGCACATATAGATCATGTTTAC